>CANNZV010002176.1:23-22612 GCA_947561585.1 Caprella mutica | reverse complement strand
AGCGTCAAAAATAAGACTGACAATGTATCATATATTCTGCTAACCATACATTCCTATAATATTTTATTTTATGATAATAGGCGACGACCATCTGACTGCACTGAAGTGGTCATTAGCTGCATCAGCTACGCTATTGTTATTAAATTAAGGATCGTTCGCACAAAAAATGTTAAAAATGTCCCATGTTCTGCAGACTGGGTAAATTCCACCGACATGTCGGTGGAATTTTTTCCCTTTGAAAATAATATTCTGGCAAAGTCGGTGGATTTTTAGCTATTTATTTCTATGTTACCATTAATTTTCAGTGGATTAAATTGGGAAAATGTTGGTGGATCAGCCAAATTACTTGAAATTTATGGTGGATTTTTTCAGCTATTTGAAAAAGTCAGTGGGATTTTGTGCCAGTCTGTACAGACCATGAATTACCGGAACGGTACATGAATTACCGGAACGGAGCATGAATTACCGGAACGGAGCATGAATTACCGGAACGGAGTTGTTTTTATTGAGAAATATCCCTATTTGTGTAATCTAGTTATACATTTGGTCGATATATGGTCTAAATGATATCATATTTAACTATTTTACACTCGTTTCGTCCCGTAATTGCTACATAACGTATGAAACATACAGACATTTTACAAGAGTCTATGCTGAAATTAGTTTTCTGTATAAGATATTTCATAGAAATACTTTCAGGAGAGACTAAAGTAATTTTAGTGTGTGATTTCGTATTATAGCTTCATTGAGAAATAACCCTAGTTATGTAATTTAGGTATATTTTTGGTCCAAATGATATCATATTTAACCATTTTGATTTTATACTGATCGCTCGTAATCGCTACCCAACGTCTGAAATAGACACTGTGATTCCGCATTATAGTATTAATGAGTTATATATATATATAATTTATCTATATAGTTAGGTACCACGGTTCCTACTTAGACAGGTAATATGATGCAATAGTTAACAAATTTTATTGGTAGCTTAAATAGTTCATCTAATATTCTACCTTGAAGCTGCTTCTTTTGAAATAAATTCCGAATTTCACAATAAAAGCATTGCGTAATAATTAATCTAACTAGTGAAAACTGTAGTGATCATACTTATTCCACTACATATATTTATTATCATATATATTTCTATAATTATTGTGTTACATTGAACAAACAGCAGTTGAATGCTCTATGTCTATGAAATATATTTGGTAGTTGTGTGTACTAAGTTCGATCCAAGTTATTGATTGGTTCTACAATTAAATTTCGGTCAATTCAGAAATGAAAATATAATAATTATTATTTACCTTCCATTTTAATTAGTAATTGGTATCATGAATAATTGAAATAAAAGTTAAATAATAATAATATTTATATAGAGATTTTTACGTGTTCGAAAATATGGAACTGTGCGATAACACGGAACCTACCCTAAAATGGGATATGTTGAATTTCTGAACCAATTGCTTCTATAACTCATCTAATAACATCATCTGGATTATAATATTGATGTTTTTTAGTAGTTGCCGTGAAATAATCACAAAAACTTGTATTAGTTTTCTGTGTCTACGAACGTCACTTATTTCGAGACATATATATGAGGCCAGCTCGAGGTATAGATATCAGCAGATTGATTCGTGTAGAGTAAGACGATCCGTACACTAGTATAGAATGATGTGAATTACTTGAAACAGTAGATTTAAATAACATCAACAGATGTTTGGTTGTGATTTCAGTAGTGGCAAACCAGTCAGTAACAATCAAACCAGTAGATGTAGGAAATAAGCCGTGTCTAATCAGAAGCCCCCTGAAAAAGATAGCTAGAATAATTTGGGTTCGACATATTTTTTAATAAAACATAGATAATGATGATTTAAATGAATTGCGTAATTATCTTTCGTTATGAATTCAATTGAGCTTCTTCTCAGATGAATAGAATTAGTATTAAATAAATAATTTAAGATGAAGAGAACTTCTTTGAATTAGGAAGTTAGAAATGGAAGCAGAATGACATAGTTTAAGTTGAAATATTCACGAAATATTATCTTTGGTCAATGTCTATTGAGAAAGATTATAGTAAAGACAATAAATATATAATTGATATTTTCTAATAATATTAATAATAAATGAGAAATAGATAATTAGCATTGGTATTGAATATTACTTAGGATATACCTATCCTAAATAGTATATTAATAAAATAACTACTGAATAGATAAGGAGAAATATTATTATTACTGCATACAGAGAAATAAATGAAATATAGGTAGGAAAATATTTACCCTTAGTATCCATTAAAAGAATATATATAGGGGTTAATTGAGTCTGTTGTCACATTGTCTTTGAATTCAGATATATTATTACCATTGAATAATCCTAAAAATATATGTAATTAGTCTTTGTATATCAATAATGTTATAATACTCTGAATAATCACTCAGTTATGTGATACAAAGCACAATAGGATTACACAGTTAGGGACTGGTACTTTATATAAGAGACATTGACCGTGTTAGAATATATAGAGATCACCAAGGTAAATGAGGCGGAAAGACGCTAACATCTTGATAGGCTTGAAAGAGGGTAATTGACAACAGGAATGTTTGATATAAGATGTTAAAATATTGTAGAGATATAGTCTTTCTTATATTTATATTGGAGAAATATAGTCTTTGACATTTATGATTATTTTACTACGTTTTGAATATTATTAGTGAAATTAAATAGATACGGTTCTCAACTTCAAATTGGAACATTATGGTGATATTTGGCATATCATATGTGAGGGTAATAATGTGTGTAGCATCAATAAAGGGCTTGTATTCGCGGGTAAAGAAATATGTGCACTTTGATGCCACAGGTAATTTACCGGCATATATTATTTTATAATATTTGAATTACAGGCAGGCCCCACTTTGATAAAAGTGGTACCTACTTATTTCGAGTCATGTCTCAAAATAAGTACCATTCGTAGACATAGAAAACGGATACAAGTTTTTGTGATTATTTTACGGTAACTAAAAAAACATCAATATTATAATCCAGATAAGGTTAATAGCAGCAATTGGTTCAGAAATTCAACATATCCCATTTTAGGGCAAGTTCCGTGTTATCGCACAGTTCCATATTCTCTAATCTCTATATAATTATTATTATTTAACTTTTATTTCAATTATTCATGATAACAATTACTAATTAGAATAGAATTTAAATAACAATTATTATATTTTCATTTCTGATGTGTACGAAAATTAATTATAGAACCAATCAATAACTTGGATCAAACTTAGTATACCCAACTACCAAATATATTTCATAGACATAGAGATATATATGATAATAAATATATGTAGTGGAATAAGTATGATCACTACAGTTTTCACTTGTTAGATTAATTATTACGCAATGCTTTTATTGTGAAATTCGGAATTTATTTCAAAAGAAGCAGCTTCAAGGTAGAATATTAGATGAACTATTTAAGCTACCAATAAAATTTGTTAACTATTGCATCATGTTACCTGTCTAAGTAGGAACCGTGGTACCTAACTGTATAGATAAATTATATATATATATAACTCATTAATACTATAATGCGGAATCACAGTGTCTATTTCAGACGTTGGGTAGCGATTACGAGCGATCAGAAATGAGTAGCTATAAAATCTAAATGGTTAAATATGATATCATTTGGACCAAAAATATACCTAAATTACATAACTAGGGATATTTCTCAATGCAGCTTTATTACGAAATCACGCCCTAAAATTACTTTAGTCTCTCTTCAAAAGTATTTCTAAGAAATATCTTATAAAGAAAACTAATTTCAGCATAGACTCTTGTAAAATGTCTGTCTATGTTTCATACGTTAAGTAGCAATTACGGGAAGAAACGAGTGTGAAATGGTTAAATATGATCCAGTTTGTATTAGGTGCAAAAAAATTCCACTGACTTTTTAAAAAAGCTGAAAAAATCCACCATAAATTTCCAGTAATTTGGTTGATCCACCAACATTTTACCCATTTTCCCATCAAAAATTAATGGTACCATAGAAATAAATAGCTAAAAATCCACCAACTTTGCCAGAATATTATTTTCTATGGAGAAAAATTCTGCCGACAAGTCGGTAGAATTTACCACAAAATACAGACTGGAATATGATATCATTTAGACCATATATCGACCAAATGTATTATGTTTTCCCACCAATTTGCCGGCCCATTTGAAGGGTATTTACAAGGTATAGTACCGTATATAATGTGAAATCTGTATCTGTGTTATTATATTATCAAGAATGTATTATATATATATATGGTAAACCTCTCTTAAATAAACTGTTTAACCTTATACCTACCAGTTAGTGGCAGTAACCACTTAGGTTCCACCGTACCATGTTACATATAGTAACCTACTTAATAATTATTATTTAACTTTCATTCTAATTGGTAGGTATCCATAGTTCATTATAATTTATACCTAACCTTCAGGTATCTTGGATGCACATTAAAATAAAAGTTCAATAATAATTACCTATAGGTATACACTTATCTTACATGACCAAAAATGTGGAACCGTTCAATAATTCGGAACTTACCCAATGCACTAAAGCATTATCAAAACAAACACTACGTTTATATAGCCTTATATGTATAAGTATTAAGTACCTACATTCATTCAGTTTAAAATATTTACTCAAAATACCTAATTAAACGAACAGTAATGTTTATAAACTAGTGCTTTATAATTTATCAAATTTAAATCTTAATTTTCCGATCATATTATTTCTTAAATATTAGGCTAATTGTGAATACTTTTAAACATGTACAAGTCCAGAGAGTTGTCTGGTACATATCTAGAACAGAAAAACTTAAATTCAAACATTTAGCTATACTTATAGTAGGAAGGTATTTTTTGTGTTAATTAGGTATTCTGTATCAGTATTACTTGATTAACCACTATTTTTAATAATCTGCTTATATTCATTGAATAGCTAAAACTTTTTCTATATTTACAAGTTGGATACATGTCTGAAACTGTTTCGATACATGTCTGATATAAATACCTACCTACTCATAGAGCGTCATCCTGACAGCCATTTTGTTTTCTAACTTATGTACCTACGTCATGGTACGTGAACTTCTGATTTAAATATTTTAATCATACATTTTTAAAACATTATAATTTCCTACTTTAACAATTTAACCAGAATCGAAATTATTCCCACCTATTTAATCATCATTATCATAATATGTTCTATGTAATGTGTTCAGTTGCCCATCTGAACATGTTTAGTTATTAATTTATTGTTATCTACTAAGGGAAGTTCCAAATTATCAGTCAGTTCCACATCATCAGTCATATAAGAAAAAAACATATAGGCTAATGAAAATTATTTTACTCAACTTATCCTAGTGAAATAATAATTATTATATTGTCTTCTCTTATATGATCGAAAATGTGGAACTGACCGATAATTCGGAACTTACCCTAGTGTTAAACTTAATCGTATAGCCCTATAAAATTTTGGTATTTACTTTGGAAGTTAATATTTGTAAATAATGATGCTATCAGTACTCAGCTCAACTGAATATTAAATTGAAATAGGTAGGTGTACCTATAGGATAAGTTAGGTACAAATTATAGGGCAGTTCTACATTTACGATCATATAAGAAAAAATAATTCAATATCATTAATTGGTATCCAGGTATCACTAATACCTATTAAAATCATCAGTTTATCTTTGACCGAAAATATGGAACTGTCCAATAATTTGTAACTTAGATACCCTAAATAACTATGAATTGGTACCTACTGCCTAGTTTACAATAACAGACGGTAAAAAAACTGTACAATGCGTGTATCAGAATAAATTTCATTAACTACCCATTATTCTAATGAAAGATTCATCAGTAAGTAGTATCTATTCAAATTTGAATGTATTATTAAACTTATGAAATTGCACAAGAAAAAGTGACAGAGGAATTTCATGGTGGATAATGGATATGGCAACACTGGGCCACTACAAGATTGGTTTGAAAATCCTGTTACGTCATTGGAACACAGTTGATTCTAAAGGCATGCATTGAATCAACTCTTACTTTATAACATAAGAGTTGAGCATAAAAAATTGAAAGGTTAATTTTTCCCATGGACTTTAGTTTGTGTATTATTGACCTAAGTTTGTGTAGGTACTATGGACCGTAGTTTGTGTTCTAGGTACTATGGACCGTAGTTTGTTTTAATGCTAAGTGTACAGTCAAAACTTTCAAACTATTTTGATGTGATGACTACCGATAAGAATTTAGAGACAGCTTTATTTTAACTTGAAGACTAGGTAGAACCGTTACCGTAGAGGTACTTAGCTTTATTTTAATGTGACTACTACACAGAAATAACTAATTATGCCGACCATAGAAACGTCAGTTAATTATAATGCCGACTTCTAAGACCTTCTCTGGAACTAGGGATAAATTGGGAAAATGTTGGTGGATCAGCCAAATTACTGGAAATTTATAGTGGATTTTTCAGCTTTTAGAAAAAGTCAGTGGAATTTTGTGCACCAAATACAGACTGGATATTGGCCACTCAATCATTCAATGAGCATTCTCAGTCCAGATTGTATTTGGTGGTAAATTCCAATGATATCTCGGGAGATATTCAATTTCTCAAATAAAAAATTCCTGGAATGTCGGAGGATATTTAGCTATTAATTCCTATATTACCATTAATTTTTGGCCAGTCTGCAGAATGTGTCTCGTCTCCCGCAGAGACTTTAATTTGAGAGAGAGTTACTCTCTGACTCTCAGCAGCAGATTCATAATCTCCCGCAGCTAAATTAATGGTAACATAGGAATTAATTCAAAATCTCCCGCAGAGATCTCCAATTTCTAAAAATTCTTTCAAAAACTCCCGCAGAGACCATGTTTCAAAGTAGGGCCAAAGTCGCCAGTATATTGGCGACTTTGGAGAGCCAAAATTTGATATAATAGAGACTCTGGCGACTTTTAAAGCTCGAAAAACTCGCCACCACGCAACTGGCGACAATTCTCAAATAACTGAACTCCAAACTTCGGCGACCATAGCTGAAGCAAAACCGTATCTTAGTAAGCTGAAACAAAACTACCTTGGTACTTGGCTCTGTAAGCTCAAACAAAATCACATCGGATACACAGTCAATTAGTGTTGCAATCAAGTGTTTTTATAAAAGTACATTTGAATCGTAACTCAAATCATCTTTATTCTATAACATATTGAAAATTATTATTTATATGTTAATTTTAAAATTGTCATTTATTAAATAAACTGTGAACGTAGTAAGTAGTGAACTACGTAGTAGTTTTAAGTTGTTCTTATTGCCATTGACGAGCCGCGGCTTATTAAAACTCAATACACATGAGTTAACTTGTTTTATACTGCATACTTATGTGTAGTTAGGTTGATTGGACGACCGAAGTACAAACGTATTTCTCAAGTTAGCTTGATTTAAGAGGCAATTACATAATGTACGTTTCATAAAACAGTATGCATTTATCGTGATGAAAATTTTATATCAATTGGTTTTTAATTCTATAAGCAGATATTTTGTTAAGGGTACAACACAGTTCTCTTGTATAAATTAATAGGATTCAGAGTTATGAAATCTGCATTGGATAAAAACTTCTGACAAAGATTTTTCCTGTTAGGACGTACATATTACTTACAAGCTAAACAAATGGTAGCTACTATTAATTGAAGAGTAGTGTCTTCCAAAGTGAGTGAAGCGTTAAATATCTAGAAGCTTTGGCTTACTTGCAATTTAGGATTTATATATATCTCGGTTTAATGATTAAAAATGTGAGTTCTTCTTTTCAGTTCTGATGACCCTGGACAAGAACAATTAAATGCTAAAGCTGTTGGATAACCCAACCGGGATGTTTCGTTATTCCATTATGCCTGGAAGCTTCAATAATTAAGTTCTTTTTCAGAGATCATTTACCTGTAAAAACGTACACCAGTGAAAAACGTATGTTTTCAAATCAGGATCATTCATTGGGATAACTATGTTTAAAAAATACAACAGATTCAGATAAGAAGACTACCAAAGAAGATTTAATAACTTTTACTTGAATATATAATATAAATATATATCAAGAAATCGAAAATGTGTTTCATTATGCTGTTCATCAACAGATTCTATCATTCTATACATTCTACAATTTTACAAACTTCATTTTTATAGAGCGTGAAAGAGTTTATAAACATACATGTAGAAGAACACATTCTAATTGAAACATATGTATCTTTTATAAATTACCACTTTTCGATATATGTTATCCCAACAACCAATATGGTCAGTCCATCTGTAGGGTGGATAATATATTGCATTCTTCAGTTATTATGGTAACATCTTCTTACATTTATGTTGAAGTTCCTCACTGAAGCGAGAGAAATTAGTTTACGGGTAAGAAGGTATCATATATACGTATAATGTTTGCTTCGAATGAATGTTTCATACAGTTCACATTATAATTTAATACGAACAGTTACGTCTGAATTAAAGGGTATTTATAATACCCTTTTAATTAATAATGTACTAACGACGAAAAAGAAAACGTAAAAAGACTGAGGTAAGCTTTAGCAATACTGGAGGTGACTTTCAACTCTGAAAGAAGCAACATGGGTTATTGCCCAGAGACTAGCTAGGAGACTCTCTCAATATAATGGAGCAGGCGATTACGACTGAAGGAGCAGAGATACAACTGGAAAAGGTGATTGCAGTAGTGGAAGCCTATCTAATTATTATGGCAACCTGTATTTGAGTATTTCGTTACAATTAAATGAAAAATCTGTGAAGTTGCATTTTCATGATCTATCATATAGACCTATCATTTTATTTAGTTAAACTTTTTACCAATAAATTATGCTATTTTAATTACGTTTTTTATTATTTCTTGAAATATATGAAATGAAAAAGCTCCATTTAGATTTACATTTTTGAAACTTACGTTAATTTATATTTTTTTTGTTGAATTTATAATATATGGAGACAGTGTTTCATTATTTATCCCATTAATTTCCTTCATGTGTTTATCTATTTGCTGCCCAGTGTCCTATTCTTTAAGAATAATAAGAAATTAATTATATAAGTATGGCAAGCTGTATCACATTACAGAATACTCATATATTTGAGGTATATATTTATTATTCATTTATTCATTACGTGAAATTAATAATTAAGTTATATATTATCGGACAGTTCCACAATTTCGATCAAATAGGAATAACAATATAATTTCTAATGTGACAAGTATATAACCATGATACACACGGGTTTACATAGATAAATTATATAATCTTTTATTTCCATTATTTTTATTTAAACGTGGAAGAGCACTTTTAAAAGGCTAAAGCAACATAAATATTAATACTATTGATAAGCAGTTATTTTTACTGAGAAGATATATTGGTATTAAAAAAAATATATATCTGTCAATAATTATTTATGATATTCGAATATTTGAAAAATAAAATTGTGATCAAATTTACAATTTGGTAAATTGGTACATAGTTCTTAAAGATATAGAATGATTAATGACGAATCGTTGAATGAAATTAATCAGGTGTACAGTGTATTTTAACTGTATATTAATTGAAGCGCAATTATATGAATAATATGATTGATTTCGAAAATTATTTCGACAAGGGTTTTTGATATTTAGAGTATCCCTAAAAAAAACGAAGATAGTGGCTTAGAGATGGAAGTGAATTTTGCAGCAAATGACTTGAAAATTGTATGCACTGATGAAATACCTACCTACTGCCTAGGGCTAGGTATAGTTATAAATCACCCCAATGTAACTTATGTTAAAATTTCAATTTATAGTGGGTACCGTGTACGTCAACGTATAAGTTATAACAAGCCCTGTACTCTATTTTGAAAAAGAATAAGTATGCTATGTTACCATATCTTTTCGTCACTATATGTCTATGTAAGTACTAGGTAATGTACATACGTTTGACAACAAAGAAAAATAACTTGATTATTAATTGTATCCACACTAAGTTAAAATAAACATATTTTCATATCAGTTTGATAGTGATAGCTTATATTTTCTTTATTATAAATTTCGATTTTATTTACCATGTATAAGTACTCGATACCTTTAAATCCTATATTCAATGGAATCATCGCTTGTCATTTGTTTTTGATTGAAAGTGGCAAAGCGCCTCGTCACGCCGCCTTGTAATGTTTACTTCTGTTTTTATAGCGCCGATGTTACGATTTACGTTCTAAATTCACTTATCTAACTTGTATGAAGTTTGTTCCAATAATACGTGCATTGAATGGTTCTTTAATCTTTATTTAAAGCATACAGTGAATATCAAATACATTACTTAAGTGCAGCCTTGCAGGTGAATATCTACGCTAATATTATAGGTACTACGGTCTAAGTTTATGTTAACCAACTACCTATCTAGAGAATTCCAAATTTCCAGTTTTCTCAGCTTCCTAACTGGCTAACTAGGCCGATATTTTTAGTATAAATTGTATAATGTAATGGCTCTCTTTTAAAATTATAAAATATTAAAAACTAGCCTTTTCGACGTTTTTCGTAATGTTTATTACTTTATTTTTAATATATAAATGTACCTACCTAACATTATTTCTATCTTTATAGTTGGTAAAGGTATTCTATTTTAAGTAGGTATACAAATTACAATGGCTGCCACATTACCAAGGAGTTTTTAGGTTCTAACTTTTAATTAACCATGTTTAATGATGCTTTAAATTGTCTGTTAAATCCAAAGCTATTAATTGGCTTAAATTTTACTGTTAATGTTTTACATGTTACATATTTAGATATCAGTTAAAGCCAATTACAATTAATTTGCATTCATTTTAATTTCAAAAGCTCAAAGCTGGAAATTCAGATACCTGTAACCTATGTCTGTGTCTGATTGTCATTTGCCAGTGATTGGGCTTTGTTTCATATTTTGAATTAATTTATATTTTATATCATCCATTCATCCTTCAATGATCCTTGCTTCCTTGGTAGTTGGTAGGTTTGTTAATGAAATTATTGAAATCATCATAGATTTGATTCAAAGTGAAATATGGACAGTGTTACATTTTAATTTTTAAAACTTTATAATGATTAAAATCCAAATTGCCAATTTCAGCCAAGTAATAGAGCATGTCCAGTGTCCACCATGTTACAGAGTATGTCAGTTAAAGCCGATTAATTGGCTTAGATTTCAAATGGTCAAAACTCAGATATGTCTAATTGGCTTTAAATATTGAATTAATTCCTGTGTTCCCATGTTAATTTTGGCTTGAAATCTTCAAAATATGAGCCAAATTGGCTTGGCTCAGATTTTTTTAATATTTTGGCTCAAAAATTGGCTTAATTTTCCAGCCTCTGAAACATGGCATGTCCAAACTCGCCATTGTAATGAAGACTGCGAGTTTGTGAGTTGTGACAGGTATTAACTTATTTTGAGCCCTTCAATGGAATGGATCAATTGCAAATGGTGAGATTGTGAGAAATTTCTATTTTTCTCCTATGCTACAATGTTACTTTGCCAGTTGGCAGTCTGCAGAATGAATATGGGACATTAACATTTTTTGTGTGTACAATTGTTATTTTTGTCCTATATTATTTAGCTACATGTAAATGAATTTTTACTGAGAACAGAAGCCAAAATAGAAAATTTCTTGGGGAACAGTTTCCCAGTTGCCAGTCTGATTATTTTGGAGAGAATTTATGATAATTTCAATTAATTTTATAATTTTGGAAAGAAATACAGTAGCTGTTGGAGAGACAAATGGAGAGTTTATGAGCCATACTATTTTACTTGGTTCCATATTGATAATATTTAACCAGGTAATAAAGTATGTCCATACTCAGCAAATGACAATATATTGGCGAGTTTGTGATTGTAAATTTGAACTTTTAAATAGCAATTAGAGATAAATATCTAATTTTTTCTCATCTCTATGCTACAATGTTACTTTGGAGAGAAATTCAGCTCCATTTGAAAAGGATCAAGCCGTCAAGGAATTGCCTCACATTTTTTATTCTTGAGCTAGGTTTTTTTTTCAGTTTTTAATTTTTACACAATTGCAATTTGCAAATTATTTGCAATGCAGCAACCTCTGCTTTTTATTGGTTCATTCTTGTATACATTTGTAGTTTTGTAGATGGTGATGCCTTCTACTCTCATGTCTTACATTAACCCGATAATACATAATTTGATTTTTCTTCCTAATTAGATATTTTCAACCGTAATAATCTGAAATACTACTTTATTCCTACTATGCAATCGTTCAATGATAATATGAAAAAAAAATTATTGTACTGTTCCTTTAATAGCTTTTTGAGTAATAAAAATGAAGGTTAAGAAATTTGAGTCCCTAAGGAACTATCAGTAAACCTATCTATCTGTAGAAGAAATAGAACTTCATGAAATAAAAGAAATCTGAAATCTATTTAATAAATATGAGAATCTCAGACTAATCTCAAATTATTCCCTATGTTGACATTAAAATTTACTAAATTTTGAGATTTTTCATGCAAAACTGAATCTACTATTAATTAAAACTAGAATATCAGAGAGTCTGATGTTTATTGAAGTATGCAATAACTGCTTTGACTAATATTAAAGAGTTGTAATTAGATATAAAATGGATACTACTTTAATTTACAAGCAATCAGTTTTGATGGGAAGCTTTAAACCAAGTAGTTACATATTGTTTTTGCTAATGTTAATTTAATTATTTATTTTTCAGTTTCTTTTAAACGGAACAATGGAATCTTCAACTTCTAAAGCAGCCACTAAAAAGTCTACAAGTGACAATAGTAAGTAATGAATAGATTTAAATAAGTTTTATGATGAATTCATGCCATAAGATTGTTTCAGTAAAGTTGAAAATATTTTCCAGATAATTCCTCTTTTGGACTTACGGTTTATAAGTAGGATGACTATAGGTAAATTTCACCAAATATTAAGAAAATATAATTTTAACAGATTGGCTTCTGAAGCTTCAATCTTCAAAGAAGCAAGAGTCTGGTCAGGAGACTTCTGGTTCTGGAGCTTCCACAGGAAAGAAAAAATCTCGTAGTGAAACCGTTTGTCTCCTGTACATAAACAATGGTATCAAGAATTTTAAAATGTGCGATAGATATACATCTACTATTAAAAGACATCTCCAGAGAAATCACAAAAACTCTTCAGTGTCTATAGAAGAGGTAGCCAGAAATGTATATCCAATTGACAGCATGAAAGTTAAAGAGGCTCTGATTTCCAGTGGTTTGCTCAGTTCAAGTTCTGAACCTTCTACAAAGAAAAGGAAATTACCCCAAGCAGAGAAAGCTCCAGATAATGTTGAACCAGTAGAAACAGATGCAGCAGATCCTTCTGATCCCAATACAGATCTGGCTGACACTGCCAGTACCATGGAATATGAATCTGTACCTAGTCCAATAGAGGAAAATACAGTGTGTGAAGACACTATCGAAGTTGTTGAAAGAATAGAAAACCAAACATCAGCTACTTTATGTAAGGAATCGAGTAATATTCCTTCTCTCCAAACTTCAATGGACTCCTTTTTAGATCCAAAAGATGAACAACCTCCCAATCAAATTATAAGAGAAAATAATTCAATGCTTAAAAAAATTCTGGAGAAATTGAACAATAACCAGTCAGAATTCACCGAGACACACCATTGTCCAATGACCCTCACTGCAAACTATGGGAATAATCCAATAGTGATGGATTACCTAAAAAATGTCACTAAAATTAAAGAATTTGAACTAATCAATACAGATTCAGTTTCTCTTTCAATCAGTAGTGATGAAAGTAAACCCCCATTGCATTTCATAACTTGTAATCATTGTAACCAATATTTGAAAAATTCCACAAAAATTGGTAAACATATCAAAACTTCACTAGGTTCATCATTTGCATCTGGGTACTCTATTTCTGATGACAAATATCAAATATATTCTCAAGGATATTCTAATTCAGATTCAGACAAAAAAATTTGGATTAATTTCAAAACAAGTGTAATTACTCACCATGACTCTCTTATCCACAAATCTGCTGTAGAATTCAGCTTGGAATTTATTAAAAAAGAAAAGAGACGGCTGAAAGTTGTTAAAAATATAGTTTCACTCTCAATATGTCTGGTGAACACTAATACTGCTGCCAGACATTTTCCAGAGCTCCTCTCTACTGTGGATGTGACTGGCACTGACATAGGAAACATTGGACACTCTAGGTAAATATTAACTATCACTACTTTTAATATCAACTTTGATCAAATTTATGAGTCCGAATTATAATTTACAATAATCAGGTATGTGTTTTTTGTCCTCTTTAGTCGATGAATTGGAAAAAATATCTGTATCAGTAGGTCTTATTTTGAATGCTATTAAATTTGCATAAATCAGCTACTTCAAAGCATCATAATCTTTCAATTTAACTTTTAAAATGTTATCTGTATTCCTTGAATTTTCTAGCAACTATCTTTTTTTAGCGAGACCTTCACAAATGTACTTCGGGCGTCTACGGTTGTCATCTGTCAACAGATTTGTAAAACTCTACAGACTCCACTCCCTGGAACAGGAATGGCCCCACATTTTTGGATTACTGTGGACAAGGCTACCCCATCACGAACAACTATCCAGTGTGTCCTCATCATTGCAGTGTTCAATGGAGTAAAGACAGTGTTTCCTGTTGGAGCACCACAGGTATATAAACCAGTAACTGATTTGTATCCTGATCAAGACTCTGATTCGGAGGGGAGTGATGGAGAAGAATTTGCTACTTCACCTATGTATGTGCCTGTCATTGAGGGTGGAAAGTCTGATGACTTGGTGAATGATATTGACAGAGTAATCGGGGAAAAGCTTGGATTCGACAAACAGCAAATGCAGTTCCTCACTGGTGCGTATTAATTATGAGCATGTTACATAGTCTATTTATATTTTTAGTTATTGTGTCTGTTTAATAATCTCTATTCTTACAGGAATTAGTGTTGATGACAGTATTGCAACAGCAAATTCTCTCAGGCATTCCACTATATGTATGGGTTTGGTTCGTCATCCGACTTTCACCTTCCCATTATATGGGATCCTGCTCATCTTCTGAACTGTGCAGTAATTGATATAAGGGATGGGAAGAACGGAAATACCAAGTCCTCGTATTTCTCTTTCTTTATTGAAAGATCAAACACTTTTCCTGCTCTATTCGGACGAGGCAGCAATTTTGCAATTCTGAAGTCAACTGCAAAGAAGTACAAGCTACCTTGTAGTGTTCCACAGACCTATGCTTTCCAAAGGTGAGTTTTCTATTTGGTTTAGTTTGTATTTGTCACTGCTAGTTTGACTTTTTTAAATAAAGAAATTTTACTCACGAACCACTGAATAGATAGGAACTGAACTGGTTGAATATTCTAAAAATATACCAGCTGTTGTTCATAAGATATTAAGTCAAGTGCCATACCATATATATTTCATATTCATTGCTATCATAACTATATAATTTTTATTTTTACTGAATAGTACTAATAGACCAGCCATAGAAAAATGCGATTTACAATTTAATTTTATATCCTCCCGTAGTTATTCAAAGATTATTTTATACTATTATTTATAAAAGCATGTTAATTAAAGGTGTGTTCTAAATAATTATAATTAGTTTTCTCATGTAATCTATATACTTTATCTCGTACTATTCATGTGAAATTATGAGCAAGTATAACTATATTCATATTTATCTTGCAGGTTTTGCAGTTCAGCAACAGTGCAGTGGATCAAGATAATGAAAAGCTATCCAGCATTGTTCAAAGCGTTTGACCTATTGAAGCATGGTAGAGACGATGAGGAAGAACAGCAGTATCGTCTCTTCGGTGATGTAAGTAATTTGAGAGTATAGAGAACATTTGACATATATTCTTATCTGTAGTTTCAGAACATATGTTGAACTTACGCTACAATTACTGCTAGAAAAATAATTTATTTAGAAACTCTTACTACATTTCACCATTTCACTCCAGGATTACGTTTGTGACCTATTGGCAATGCTGGATTTGTTCCTGCCCCTGAAATCATTGATGGAAGCCGTCCAAGGCTATGCTCTTCCTGCTTGGAAGATTGTAATCTACCTGGAGTCTCTGATTGGCTACTACCAACAGATGACCTTCACCAGAGACGGTTTGAATTGTCCAATGCTCTCTTCTCACATAGTCGATTTGGAGCAGAGGCAATTCAAAGGTGTGTTAAATTTTCAATGAATTGGTAATAAATATTATTGAATGTTTTTATTTAATTATATCATTATATTTACTAGTGCATATATGCAGTATTAGACCGTGTTGATACAATGTTTATTTTGATCGATGTTTTGAGGATAGTAATATTCATTTATATTGCAGGTGTTAAGCTATATCCTGGATTTGTGAAAGTGAGCAGCCACACTGTCGAGATGGAAGTGGAGCACACAACAGCTTCAACTCGTGGAAGAGGGAAGAAGAGAGTTGAGGAGCAGGAGGTCGACACTTGGTCAGCTAGAGAGCTGAAGGACTGTTTGAAAGAGGCTGATAACTTCAGAAAGCTACTCACCAAGTCCCTACAAAGCAGGATGAAGTGTTTAGCTCCATGCTTAAGGAAACTGGCCAAGTGTCTTGACCTAACTCATATTCTCACACATCTCTGCGGTTCTATCACAAGTGGCTCCACCAAACCATTCGACAACGTGGACCTCGCTACTCTTGGAGAAGAAGAGTTCAAGGAGTTGATCTTCCACCTATCTCAAGCACCTCACATCCACAGAAACAAAGCAGTCCGAATTCATCCTGCTCTGTCCTCCAGATTTCATGACAGAATAAAATCTGCCATTGAGTCGACTGTCTGGGGATCGAATTTTGTTTCTGTTGGAGCAAGGATGTTTGAGATAACTGATGGCCCGCAAAAAGGAAAGACCCTGTCACAGTTAATTGGAGACTCATTCATAACAGAGCTTTCTAATGTTTCTGTTTCCAAAGATTTCACAGTGGCAACATTCTTCAATGTGAAGTTAAACACATGCGAAGAAAGCTTCACTGTGAAATTTTTGGAACCTATTTTATAGAAAGCTCTGTATATGGATGAGTCTTTAATTTCTCTCCTTGGAAGAGAAGCCTCCATTACTTTGGATTTTGCCTAGAATATAGGAGGAAGCGAGGCAATCGCAGAGTCCTTCTTCAAAGTAATGGAGGCTCAAAGGCAGGACAACCAAGACCCTGAAACTGCTGACATGAGGACTTTGGTTGGATTCTGCATGCCATCAGCTTCTCAGTGTCCTAACACAATTGATGAAATTGCCAAAGTTCACCTTGATGGAGACCTGGCAAACAAAGTGAAAAAACATAGGTCAAACATTTTCTATGACAAGAGAGGCAGAGCTTCTCGAAAATATAAAGTAGGTAAGGCAATAGACAAATTCAACAGAGAAGTGAAAGGATCCCCATACATGATATGAGAATCCTGTCACTTCATTTAAAGTCAAAAAAAAATGTTCATTGTAATGTATAGGTATTTAGTTATTAAGAGATTTAGTTATTAAGAGATTTAGTTATTAAGAGATTTAGTTATTAAGAGATTTAGTTAATAGAAATTTATGGAATAAGAGATTTTGTCCTAGTCTCATAGGCAATTTGTTTAAAAAGTAGTTTAGCAACGGAAGCTAGTCAATATAGCTGTGTACTTATTATGTATTTTTGCAATTTATATATATTATATTTATTGAATTGAAAATATATTTGCATAGATCTTTTTAAAAATATTTTATTCCCTCTGTTCATAGTTTGGTTTTAGAATAATAACAAATAATTTGATTTAATATGTAATATTGAACCTCAATAGACAAGAATTTATATAAGGATACAATGTAGCTACTAGAAAATATCCATTTCCTGTCTAAATCTTGTCAGGGGCTTTAGCAATCCCCAGGTTATATGCTATTTCAACTTAATCATTACAAGGCTTCTAAGGCTTACTAGATGTACGCATTACAGTGATTACACACTAAATTTCATTATCAGTCCATTATAGTGTGGCGACCTGAAATTACTGTGGGGTCACTGGCGACCCATTGTTTCTGAGTTTGGTGGTGACTCCTTAACAATTTATTCTGGCGACCTTGTATTTTTTCAGTGATATTGGTGACTTTCTTGCCACACTCTGAAACATGGCGCAGAGAGTCTTGGAAAAATGTTCCATATTCTGCAGACTGGATTTTTGGAGGAGAAACTGGAGGACTAGACAAATTGATGAAAAATGTTGGCAGCTATTTCTCAGATTTGTGAAAAAGTCAGAGGAGTTCAGTGCACCAAATACAAACTGGCATTCTCAGTCTCTGACCAGTCTGAAAAGAAGGTCTCCTCAGACCCAGGATTTATTGCAGAAATTGGGATTTGGGCGCAGCAAATAACATGGGAACATAGGAATTAAATAGAACTTGGGCACAGGATTAATCCACAAATCCTGCTGTACTTTTCAGACTGGGTCTCTGAAAGTTTGAAACTAGGCTGAGAACTACATATATGCCAGATTGTATTTGGTGGTAAATTCTAATGATATGTTGGCAGAATCATGAATGCAGATATTCAATTTCTCCAATAAAAAAATTCCTGCTATCATGCTATGTCCAGTAGCTATGTCCAATGTCCGTCGTCCGAGTATGTTGGTCCGAGGATATTTGGCTATTAATTCCTATATTATCATTAATTTTTGGAGGGGAAACTGGAAAAATATTGGAGGACTAGACAAATTGATGAAAAATATTGGCAGCTATTTCTCAGATTTTTGAAAAAGTTAGAGGAGTTCAGTGCACCGACCAGTCTGAAAAAATAGGTGCTTTCTGATGAACTAATTACTCTCTTGGAGTTTTACAGACTTCAAAAATTATTGGTAAATTGCTAAAAATTGTATAATCCGCAGCATTTACCATATAGAGTTCATCTGTTAGTGTTAGGGTTAGCCTAAGCAGTTTTCCAGACTGGTGCACCAAATACAAACTGGCATAAATGATTATGAATGCAGTACCTTACTCACTCTATAGCTAAAAATTAGTTTAATTCATTATCATTTATTGTACAGAGAAATTAATAAAGTAACTTCAAGTTCAGCATATGCACTTGCCATCAGTAACCAGTCTTACGAGTTAAAACTCCATGAAAGAATTTTCAATAATTCAATTAGACATTTTTTGTGTGACGTCATTGGCGTCAGTTTTATCTATTAAACGGATTATGAAGTTATTTTTTGGGGGGAAATTTAGCAAGCCAAAGTTATAAGTGGCACAGTAAACCCTCCTGGTAGACCAATCTCATAGTAACTTTTGAAGTACAAAATCCTCGTATTAGACCAAGATATTTTGAAAATTTACTGGGAAAATCTCGTAGGTACTAGACAAAACACAGTTTTTCTCATCTGGCAGTTATTGTAATGTAAATATTTATAAGGATTAGGGTCTAAGGAATAATATAGTTACAATACTATTTTGAAGGTAAATTTCTAAATATAAGACTGATGTGATGGCAGAGTCTGAGCTAAAACATTGATGTGACTAATTACAAAAAAATAAATACAGTGAAGACTGGTTGACGGACACTTGAACGAATGATTCTTAGCGTTTTTCATGGAAGTACTAGTAGGAGGAAGGGGCGTAACGATTTCTCAACAACGTATAAGCGTGACCATACCCCGATAGCACCTTAGTGACGTAATGTGACGTCACCCGTGACGACGGTACGTCACTCTGCACATCGGTCAAGAGAGCTTCCTTGGCTCTCTGCGAGTCAGTCAAATGAGCTTCCTTGGCGTACAATATTACATTAAATACTTTTTGAGGAATATTACATAATAATCAAGTTTATTTAACTCTTTACAAATAAAAATATTTATTCAAGGAAGTGATCAAAGTAAAAATAATATTTATTTATTAAATAATTTTAGAGTTTCCATTCTTCGAAAACTCAGGCTTGTAGTCGTAAACAGCTGATGTTTACTCGCACACTAATTAGCAAAATACTTTAGGTATCTGATCATTTTGCTAAATAATGTTTTATCTAATGGCATTTAATTGATGTAAGAAGATTGATGATGAATATTTAAGCAACAGATGCAATGTTAATGACTTAAAGGTCCCGTCCAAGAAAATATTTGTATTGCCTTATTCAATGAGGCTATAATGTTTATTATCATTTTGCTGCAAGCCGCATCGAATTTGGTAGCATATTTTAAATTTTATATGCTTTTAAAGTTTTTTATAATCAAAACTCTACGAAAACTATTTTACTTCCGACTTACTAATTTAAGAAATTTTCAGCCCGAAGAAAAAGAATGTACATGCATTTGTTTTGATTGCCAACTAGGTATTAGGTTTAATAAATCCATTTAATATTCGTGTAAAGGTATAAAATTGAATGAACATATAATAGAAACGTTTATATACTTTAAGAAACAATTAATATCTAAAATAAAGTCCGAAAACGCATGTTCTGTTTATAAAATTCAAATTTGTAATCAAAACAAAGAGTGTACAATCTTCTTCTTGAGCATCAGATTAGTGATTCGCTCAATTGTTGCTCACAAAGTATTAAAAAACTTTAAAAACAAATTATAAAATATATACTGAACCGAATTGTATGCAGTTTGCAGAATAATGATCGTAGACCTTAGTTCTATAATATTATGTTATAAACTCATTTTTTTCCCGGAGCCTGGAGAGGACCTTTAAGGATTGACGGATATACAGAGAAGAGATGAGAAATCGAAGCTAAATAAGAGGTGGCGAAAGTGAAGTACAGAGAGAAAGTGAAGAGCATTTGATGAATGACAGTGGAGATAAAGAGAGAATAGAAAAGGCTTAGGAGAAACATATGATAAAACAGAGAGAAATGAAGGATAAATGCAGAAGGGTGAATGGAGAAAATAGGGACGGCAAGTGAAGAAATCATGTGCATTCAAACTTTGCTTGTTTGTCTGCAATGAGTATGAAATTGGTACTATAACTACCACGAGTCTCACTGAAATACTATAGAGAATACAATTGTAAAAGTAATAAATATTGAACATACATATAAGTGATGTAACATACACTAAATTTATAATATACAAGATATAAATTATAATTCATATAAACCTATAAAATCCAATATGTAGATATATAAATATGTACATGTTTTTAAAATGTACCCGACTTAACAAATAGGTTAAAAATGGTAATTAAAGTTTCTTTGTTTGTACTGAATTTATTTACTGTGTGTTTAATAAAGTAGCTTTGTTGAAATACTAATTTCCATTGAATAATAAGTAATCCAATAATCTATATACTTTAGTTATAACTGTAAAAAATGAATGTCTACTTTATCACTTAACGAAGGGCTAACTCTGTTTTTTATGAATTAAAGTGTTCTTAGAATGTGTTTGTCAAAAGTCAAAAATACATACCTAAATTGCCAATGAGTGACTGGCAGTTTTCCACTTCGGCGGTTTTCCACATGGCAGTTTTCCGCTTGGCAGTTTTCCGTGTACCCAATAGAGCATATAGGGGTAAATTTCAGAAAATTTAATTTAAAGGTCCTCTCCAGGTTCCGGGAATGAAATGTGTTTATAACATAATATTATAGAACTAAGGTCTACGATCATCATTCTGCAAACCGCATACAATTCTGTTCAATATTTATTTTATAATTTTTTGTTAAAGTTTTTTAATACTCTGTGAGCAACAATTGAGCGAATCACTAATCTGATGCTCAAGAAGAAGATTGTACACTCTTTGTTTTGATTACAAATTTGAATTTTATAAACAAACCATGCGTTTTCGGCCTTTATTCAATTTATTTTAGATATTAATTGTTTCCCAAAGTATATAAACGTATCTATTATAAGTTCAATCAATTTTATACATTTACACGAATATTAAATGGATTTATTAAACCTAATACCTAGTTGACAATCAAAACAAATGGTGTACATTCTTTTTCTTCAGGCTGAAAATTTCTTAAATTAGTAAGTCGGAAGTAAAATAGGTTTTGTAGAGTTTTGATTATAAAAATCTTTAAAAGCATATTAAATTAAAAATATGCTACCAAATTCGATGCGGTTTGCCTCAAAATGATAATAAACATTAGCTTTGTTAAATAAAGCATTGAAAATATTTGCTTGGAGGAGACCTTTAATGTGCATTTCAAAAAGTACTACATGGCAGTCTAAAAATAAGAACTTTTATTATGTATTTTCAACCTACCAGTAATGATATAGAAAACACCGCGAACACCAAAAAGGAACAAAAAAATCGGAAAGAGCTTTGAAAACAATATGAAGATTCAACTTTATGGTCGTAATTTACAAATTTATGCAAATTACAAACTAGCTGAACCTACTATAATCCAAGGTATTAAAAAATGATGGTATGAATATTTTATTTACAGATCAACATAGCAAATATTGTAGAACATTATTGAGTTTTCCTAATATCATAATCCCAAACACGACCAGAATAGTCGAAATTTACTTCACATCCATATTGGTATAAATGCGGATGTAGTTCCTCTTGTAATTCCTCA
>CANNZV010002175.1:0-110591 GCA_947561585.1 Caprella mutica | reverse complement strand
ATCAGAGAAAAGAGTCACTGTGATGATGTACAATCAGAGAAAAGAGTCACTGTGATGATGTACTATCAGAGAAAAGAGTCACTGTGATGATGTACTATCAGAGAAAAGAGTCACAGTGATGATGTACTGTCAGAGAAAAGAGTCACTGTGATGATGTACTATCAGAGAAAAGAGTCACTGTGATGATGTACTATCAGAGAAAAGAGTCACTATGATGATGTACTATCAGAGTAAAGAGTCACTGTGATGATGTACTATCAGAGAAAAGAGTCACTGTGATGATGTACTATCAGAGAAAAGAGTCACTGTGATGATGTACTATCAGAGTAAAGAGTCACTGTGATGATGTACTATCAGAGAAAAGAGTCACTGTGATGATGTACTATCAGAGAAAACTCACTGCTTTAAATTCACAATAAAATTCATAACCTATTTCTTTTTAATTTTACAAAGTTCTCGTTGAGTATTCAGACCATTTATTTTAAAATATTTTTAAGCATTACAATAATTTGGCGGTGAAAATTAAATGTAAAAACTATCAAAATTCAGTTCATATACATTTTGCTTTGACTGTACGATGCGTATTCTATAGACAACGATGATAAATTTAATAGAAAGTTTTGATGGTTCTTGTGCAAGTATCCCATTTAATTCCTCTCCTAAAGCATCTCCCCTCATCAATAAATAGCTGTGTTTTCTTCCTCCATACACCATCTCCAGAAGTTTCCCCGGCAACTTGGCGAACTCTCGTCATTACCTCGGGTTTATTGGTTAGGGAGGGGCCCCTGAGGGAGGATCTGATCCATCCTTCAGGGAGACACGAGATGTATTAGAAATGAAGAAGGTGCTCTGTATGGGTAAACTTTAATTCTATATATTGAAGCAGAAGAAAAAAGATATAGAAATGATAGCAACGGAATTTTAAAAATATAAGCTAAAATCGCTGTATTAAGCAGTGAAAAAAGTATGGTTGCTATTGGCGGATCATAGAAGATTAAGATGGGTATAGTTAGTGATAATGATGTATAATAAGAGTGGTGACAATATGCTTATAAATCATAGATCTTAAGAATATCACAGACGAAATGAAATGGTATCGAATACTATATACCGCTGCGGTGTTGAACCATTCAATACTCTTTAATTCTCTCCGTCTATAATATTTTCTATGATTTTAAAGGCATATTGTCACAACCCATAGTTATGAACTATCGTATTAAATACTGAATAAAACCATTTTATAAAGAAATAATAGTAGTTAACCATTATCAAAGGAAAAAATGTACGAAGGCTTAATATCTAAAATATGGACGAGTTATCGGCACGGACATCGGCAGGGTATTTGTCTGCATCTGACGCTACGGCAAACTCTTTTTTCTGACCGAGTGATTCCGTGTTTGGAAAGAGAAGACCTACACACGAACAAACACACACACACACATGTTCGGACAATTTTGGAGCAAAATAGATCATTGAATTTTACTGCCGTGTCATATCTGTCGAGCATTTTGGAGTTTATTGTACAGGAGCTCTGGAAGAAAGAATAAATATGTACGACTGAGTTCAGATTTTAGGTAAATGTTAGAAATATCATTTTTATATTTGTCTTTAGGGCCGTACACACGTAGGGTTTTTAAGTCTTACCACCAGACTTTTTGCTAAGCTCCTCCTACTTTTTCCACGAGAATATACCTGCGGTATGCCTGCAGGTATCATGGAGACTAACTAAAATAAATAATAATTATGCCTTTTTTTCTTATATTCATGTGGGAGGAGCTTAGCAAAAAGTCTGGTGGAAAGACTTAAAAAACTCTACGTGTATACGGCCCTCTTGTCAGATTTGGAAGTTAATATTCGGTAAAAAATAAATTTTATTCTCTATTTTAATTGTTGTTTATAAAATGAATATTGATTCTTACTCTAAATGAAAATGAACCCAATTTAATCTTTTTTTTTTGTTTAAAATGGAAATATAATTTTTAAAAGATATGGATTTAATATAATGTTATTTTTCAATGTACTATCAGAGAAAAGAGTCTCCGTATGATGTTAATTACACAAATCACAGTTTTCTAATTTTCTATTATTTTCAAATATTACAAATTTGTCATCATGTACCCAGACCAGTTTTAAAATATCTACAAACATTACAATTAGTAAAGTTTCTTCTTGCAAATTAGTAAACTGATAATAAATCATTACGGATAAACTTTTCTTTGACTTTACATATAATTAATAACAGCAATTTTTTTTTCAACTAAAATAATCGTTAGCAATTTAATATTTTTTGTTTAAAATGATAATATTTTCCATTGTTAACAAAACCCTACCATTTACCTATACAATATAAATGATATTACTATACAATTGCATGTGTGAGAGAAAGTCAGCTGCATTACCAGCCCAGTGATATATGGGAGGCAGATGGTAGATTGCCCTCCATAACCTACGATGCATCATTACTATTGGCAACATTTGATTTATGGCAATACAGACTACCAAGCAGTCATAACATATTTCTGGTAGAATTTATGCGGAAGATGGATTAAGTGGTTACTGCAAATTAATTATTTTTTAGGATTTTTTTTATATTGAGGAAAATTGTTTAGAATGGGATTTTGCATGAAAAATGGGATAAATAATTAAATTTTTGAAAAAAGAAGATTTAAAAAAGTAATTAACTTTCTTATATAATTTCCTTCTCTTGCTTAAATCTAGAAGTAAATCCGAAAATAATGTATTTTCAAATCAATTTAAATTACCATTATTCACAAATTGAAGTAGTAATTACTAATAACGAAACTATAGCTGTAGATCTGAATCCAAAGGACGGGGAATGCTAATACAGTTGTTTGTTTAAGCTGAATCAAAATCTCCAGCTTCCGAATAAACAAAATAAACTAACGAGAAATGGACGCATAAAACCTTCACACTCGATTGGAAATTGGGCAGTAATAGGGCAGTAATAGGGCAGAACTCGATGGTCTGTGTATATTGGAGATAAAAATATATTGTCCGTAATTGTATTATTATATCTAGCTAATTATCCATTGTGTACGACTTAACCCGTATTATCTTGGCAAAACTGCAGAAAGTTATGTTTAGATCGGCATTTATATATTTATTTGTAATCTCATTGTTCTTGCAATTAAATTTAATCACTTAAGAGCAGTACTTTCCCCTTACTAAGAGCAGTACTTTCCTCTTACTAAGAGCAGTACTTTCCCCTTACTGAGAGCAGTACTTTCCCCTTACTAAGAGCAGTACTTTCCCCTTACTAAGAGCAGTACTGTCCCCTTACTAAGAGCAGTACTTTCCCCTTACTGAGAGCAGTACTTTCCCCTTACTAAGAGCAGTACTGTCCCCTTACTAAGAGCAGTACTGTCCCCTTACTAAGAGCAGTACTCTCCCCTTACTAAGAGCAGTACTTTCCCCTTACTAAGAGCAGTACTTTCCCCTTACTAAGAGCAGTACTTTCCCCTTACTAAGAGCAGTACTTTCCCCTTACTAAGAGCAGTACTTTCCCCTTACTAAGAGCAGTACTTTCCCCTTACTAAGAGCAGTACTTTCCCCTAACTAAGAGCAGTACTTTCCCCTTACTAAGAGCAGTACTTTCCCCTTACTAAGAGCAGTACTTTCCCCTTACTAAGAGCAGTACTTTCCCCTTACTAAGAGCAGTACTTTCCCCTTACTAAGAGCAGTACTTTCCCCTTACTAAGAGCAGTACTTTCCCCTTACTAAGAGCAGTACTTTCCCCTTACTAAGAGCAGTACTTTCCCCTTACTAAGAGCAGTACTTTCTTCTTACTAAGAGCAGTCAGACAAAGAGCAATCCTCTTGATTTTCCCATTGGTTGTCACAAAGTTTCCCTCTTAAGAGTCCTCTTCCTTACATGTCTTCTCTTTGTTCCCTCACAGTGTAGACCAATGAACTCAAACTTCTGCTGACTAAGCTAAACCTCACCAAATGTGTACTCTCCTTCTTTTCTAACCAGAAAATAACTTTTAGAACTCCATTCCTATTCATTTCCTTGAAGAGATTTCTGTTCACAAGTTTTGGTTTACTCGGTTATCCTTATTCTATTTAAAATAATACTCAAGAAATTTCGTGTCTATATAATTATTTACAGTTAACATATTAGTGTTTTTATTTACTTTCACGCTCGCTCTCAGTTTTTAATTTTTTTTATTTAGACAATGATATATGTTATTGCATATGCTTATATAATAGGAGGTTCATCTCTTGTACCAAATTGAATTGGTCTTTTTGCCAAGCTTAACCGATTTGACATGACGTCTATAGCCGTATGCAAGTGCGAATGTATTAGCCCAAGTAACTTAGCTGCTGGTTCGGGCGCCCCAGTATTCATGGAAAAATAATAACTTCAATTTAAAGCAATTTGGAAGCGGTTTTTTCAAGACTCACACAATTACATACGATTAGACAAAAACTAAGGTGATAAATAATAAGATACTCATATTATGAGCATTTATTCAAATATTATAGGAGTATATCAAAGCTCTCTCCAGTCATGAGATGCACGAGTGTGTTTGAGTACATAAGGGTGAATGTCTCACTATAATCAGTTAACTGTAACCCTTAGCGGCATAGTGAGATGTGCGAGAATTTGCACCTCGCCAAGCTCCGTACAGAGTGATAAGCCTCACCCATACAATAATACCCAATAAATATTTTTATCGTATCTTTGCTTCTTACTACTATTATAAATGAAGAACTATGACTGTGTAAATATCAAATAAGTGTTTTTATGAAGAAAAAATATCGAAAAATTTATTCGTTAACATTTTACACAAGTATTAGTGAGAGCTGATTCAACCGCGCCAGCGGCTTGGTTAGTGAGCAAACTTTTGAGGGCTAGGTTACTGAGGTTAATGAAATATTTTCTAAATAATTATCAATCCCATTATGTAATTATTGGAATTTGTAATTATTTTGCAAACAACTTTCTACTTCATTTTTCTCTGTATGTAATTTAGGTTTCAATCCATGTGATATAAATCTCATCAAATAATATAATTATACCAACTCCTTTTTCACGTCTCTGAATTACTCTCACATTAAATTTCTCCCCGACATCTCAATTCAATCTCGAGAACCTGTTAATAAAAATGCCGACAATGTGAATAAGAGTAAAGAACTGGAAGGAGTTCATCCCGCGAATTAGAAAAGCTACCTTATCAACAACCTCCTTTATTCCTTAATTTCTATTCAATTAACATTCATTGTTAACTTTTCTCCGAAATATTTAATCCGTTTATACTTTACCTTATGAGGAAAAATCTCCTTAATCCGCCTATTGTGTGTTTTGGAATACGATTAGTAGAAGTTGGTCGACTGGTCTCTCTTATACATTTAATGAATGTATTTATCTAGTAATAGATATGCTTGTGTGCCTGTCATACATATAATGTATGCAACTAACTAAATGCTCTATATAACATTTGATACCATAATACAGAACTATCAGAGAGGTAAAAACTGCTTGCATAGAAGTAAAATAGAGAATAATAAATGGTTTCCGTTATATGATTCAAATATATATCAGTTACATCTTTAGGTGTATATTGCTTATGGATGATCTGAAAATAAATAAACGATCAATACCTCAAATTGAGTGGGAAGTACTGATTATCAAGGATTTAATTTTTTTTAAATAAGGAATGAAATCTTATGTCGGATATCAAACCACAGTCCTTGAGCAAAATTATTAGCTAATAGTACCGCAATATACCATGGCTTTATATAGTGCATTATTTAAATTCAGACTGAATCAGTGTATTACTATATTATAACACAGCTTAAAGTCCTACACCCCCTCTACCCTCTCCCCCTTCCCCATCCCTCAACTTCAAATCTCCTCCAAGAAGATGACTTCAAAGAGTATTTTTGAGTCCACTTCTTACCCGCCTTTGAATTCTGTAATCACAAACAATTTTTACGGGCTTTCAACTCTCTTTTTTATTCGGAGTCCATGACTTGTGAGTTACTGAAGGATAACCTTTCTCCTGATTTTAGTGGTGAAAGGTATTTATTGTACATTCAAGAGGGAAGATTTGTTGTAACTTCAATAGTTCATCTTGGGAGAAATCGTTATTCTTCGAAGATGTGTTTTCGACACTGTCTGGTTTTCAAAGAACAGATTTCGTCTTGTTCCAAATCCACAATTGGCGTCCACTGTCCGGATATCCAATTAGAATTGATTGAATGCAGAGGGAGTTATCCACAGCTTTTGTAGCCTTAATTTATATAGCAATTAGTGACGTGGATCCTCCATTCGATTTACACTGCAGAATTAACGAGATTTCAACCGTGCATGCTGTAATCAATTATTCGAACCAATTCTATATGCATGGAAAAAAATAATTTGAGAATTCAATCAATAAATAAAATAGCTGTCATTTTCTGTTCACATATTCAAAATTGTAAGTTTTTTTGCACAAAAAGGAAAATATCAATAAGAATCCAATATTGATGACAATTCTAGATATGAATTAAAGTACAACATCAAAATGCAACATCAATTTGAATTAAGGTTAGATATAGTGATAAGTGTTGGAAATAAATTCATTACATTTTATACAGTAAATTTAATAAAACTGGGGATACTTTTTAGATCTATTAAATATGGTTCTAGTTATGCACAATTAAGATCTATCTACCTACCAGTAGCTCCATTATTCTACCTTAGACATGCCAAGCTATCTACCTACCAGTAGCTCCATTATTCTACCTTAGAAATGCCAGGCTATCTTCCTACCAGTAGCTCCATTATTCTACCTTAGACATGCCAAGCTATCTACCTACCAGGAGCTCCATTATTCTACCTTAGTCATGCCAAGCTATCTACCTACCATTAGCTCCATTATTCTACCTTAGACATGCCAAGCTATCTACCAACCAGTAGCTCCATTATTCTACCTTAGAAATGCCAGGCTATCTTCCTACCAGTAGCTCCATTATTCTACCTTAGACATGCCAAGCTATCTACCTACCATTAGCTCCATTATTCTACCTTAGACATGCCAAGCTATCTACCTACCAGTAGCTCCATTATTCTACCTTAGTCATGCCAAGCTATCTACCTACCAGTAGCTCCATTATTCTACCTTAGACATGCCAAGCTATCTACCTACCAGTAGCTCCATTATTCTACCTTAGACATGCCAAGCTATCTACCTACCAGTAGCTCCATTATTCTACCTTAGTCATGCCAAGCTATCTACCTACCAGTAGCTCCATTATTCTACCTTAGACATGCCAAGCTATCTACCTACCAGTAGCTCCATTATTCTACCTTAGACATGCCAAGCTATCTACCTACCAGTAGCTCCATTATTCTACCTTAGACATGCCAAGCTATCTACCTACCAGTAGCTCCATTATTCTACCTTAGTCATGCCAAGCTATCTACCTACCAGTAGCTTCATTATTCTACGTTAGTATTGCCAAGCTATCTACCTACCAGTAGCTTCATTATTCTACGTTAGTCATGCCAAGCTATCTACCTACCAGTAGCTTCATTATTCTACGTTAGTCATGCCAAGCTATCTACCTACCAGTAGCTTCATTATTCTACGTTAGTCATGCCAAGCTATCTACCTACCAGTAGCTTCATTATTCTACGTTAGTCATGCCAAGCTATCTACCTACCAGTAGCTCCATTATTCTACCTTAGACATGCCAAGCTATCTACCTACCAGTAGCTCCATTATTCTACCTTAGACATGCCAAGCTATCTACCTACCAGTAGCTCCATTATTCTACCTTAGAAATGCCAGGCTATCTTCCTACCAGTAGCTCCATTATTCTACCTTAGACATGCCAAGCTATCTACCTACCTGTAGCTCCATTTTTCTACCTTAGTCATGCCAAGCTATCTACCTACCATTAGCTCCATTATTCTACCTTAGACATGCCAAGCTATCTACCTACCAATAGCTCCATTATTCTACTTTAGTGATGCCAAGCTATCTACCTACCAGTAGCTCCATTATTCTACCTTAGTCATGCCAAGCTATCTACCTACCAATAGCTCCATTATTCTACCTTAGACATGCCAAGCTATCTACCTACCAATAGCTCCATTATTCTACTTTAGTCATGCCAAGCTATCTACCTACCAGTAGCTCCATTATTCTACCTTAGTCATGCCAAGCTATCTACCTACCAGTAGCTCCATTATTCTACCTTAGTCATGCCAAGCTCAGTATTTCAATGCTTTTAGTAATTCACTGGAGATTAGTTTAGATTACTTCGGCGTCTAATTAGGTAAGGGATTCAACTTTGACTTTCGAACTCAATCTCTTCCCCGTAAATTCCATCACATAAATTTTTATAAGGCAACTGTCTTCTCCAATTTGTTGTTTGTGTAGGTGAATTCTGTACTTGAACCAATTCAAAATTCTCTAATTTGATAAACTTTATTTACTGCCCATGTATATAAACCAAGATATAGGATGACCAAGATATAGGATGACAAGATATAGGATGACAAGATATAGGATGACAAGATATAGGATGACATCTGATGACAGTCAGTTGGTTATCTTGGAACGAAGATTTATTTATTCATTTCCGACGATTCAAATTTCTCACATTATAATATTCAAATAGCATATTCTAAATTCTCAGCAATAGAATCCGATGTAAGATTCGTTTCCTAAATATGGCCGAAATGATTTTACAAAATGTTAGCATTATTTTTTCTTATAAATATTACAAAATTATGTATTTTGATATTTCCTCTTCTTTTAGTATGAATAGGGCAATAATTAGGAATTTATCCCAAGAGAATTATGACTCTATATCATTTAAGGCTGCTTCACACATGTCAGTGATCCGTCCGGTCCGTCTCCTCACAGTGATAAAAAATTACTGACCGGTGACGTCCCGGTCAGACCGGAGACTTCCCCTCACATGTGTTCTATCACGTCATTCAACTCCAAATCGTGTCTAACGTTGATCTATAACATAACTGTGATTCCTTATCCTAGATTTTTGATTGGGAAATTTTTTAATATTAACAAGGTTTAACTTGGTATCCTTTCCTACTTTCTTGAATTCGTTTCTCAAGAGAAAGAAATTATGATGGTATTGTCAAAAATTCAGTGGGGGTAAAGGAATGATCGCACCATAATTTTCTGTGTATGATACTCGTCACAAAGTACCTAAATGAAAAATCTCGTCACGGGTAAACTCATGAATTCTCATTACAGAATATCGCATTCTAAAATACATGGTAGTTCTTATAAAGAAGGTAATTCTCTCCAACTCCATTCGGAGTCCACATTTCGAATCTGGAGTTGTTCTCTCCGTCCCCGTCATAATTGGAGCACCTGAAGATGAACCTTCAGAAACAATCTCACGGGTAAACTCCTCATTACTTATGCGTCTCAACGAGGACAACTTTTCCAAACTGGATTAACGAAAGCCAAAATTTAAGTAACGTCTGGCAGCCTCATTTCTTGCTGATTCCTCTTCAGTTTAACCGAGTCCTGGAGTTTCAAGAAGACTCTCCTTAATGCTTTTCTTTGCAGTCGCTCAACTTTTTCAAATGTGGTTCACAATAAATATTTCCAGGTTAAAAATAACTACATGGGAATTGATAAATTTTGAGAATTTGGACTGCAAAAATAAATCAGAATATATGTGAATCCCAGCCGATTAGAAACCATATTCAATTTCAATTTAAAAGAAAGAATCATCTGCAATAACCACTGTGCACTCATTTATTTATTTCGGAATTGCCTTACAAATACTGAATAGAAAATGCTTGAAAATGTCAAGCTATCAAATTGCAAAATTCCTGATTGACACAATTTCTTCAGTTTATAAAAACATTATCTGTTGCTCTTACTAAAGGGCCGTACACACGTAGGGTTTATTTCAGTTGGTATCCATGAATCCTGAAGGTATCATAGATACCAACTAAAATAAATAATAATTATATCGTTTTTTCTTATATTCTTGTGGAAAAAGTAGGAGGAGCTTAGCAAAAAAAATCTGGTGGAAAGACGTAAAAAAACCTACGTGTGTACGGCCCTTTAGGCTTCAAAAACACAGTCCACTCAGATTTCATATTACTTCGCATAAATGAATAAAAAAGTAAATTCACTAATATGTAATTCAATATTGTGAATTTTTCCAAAATGTTATAGTTTCTTTAGTTAGAATAGAAAGATTAAAAATTCATTCAGTTAACTTCTAAACATGTCCAGACACGTTTTCCATGCTGTAACATGTACTGTATTTTGTGTTTGTTAAAACAAAACGTTATAATGTGTTAATCCATTCAATGTTTCCAATTATAAATATTTTATTAGAATTTTTCTCAACAAAATCCGTCTTCAAAATAATAATTCACACAAATTTAAGGATAGATACACAATTTGAACCATCTATTGTGGTACGAAAATAAAAATCAATTGTGTTCAAATTGACGTGGGTTTTATAATTATTTCTTTTAAGTTGTATTTCAATGAAATGTTTCCATTAAGAATATTCTCAAGAGGTTTCTCTCTCCATTTCGACAGTCGATTGTGACTGAAAGCCACACATTGTTCTTTGATATTTTTGGGCGATATGAAAGAAGACGTTGAGAAGAAGAAGCGTTTTGAATGGAGGAATTTTCCAACAAAAGGAATAAAGAATAAAGCCTTAGGAATTATTAGGACAGCAATTCCCACTCTATTCCCGAAAGAGTGATATTGATCCTCTCTCCCAAGAGGCTACGCATTCCGTCTGGAATTTTAATCTTCTACATTTAATTGAAAGGAGAATGAATCATTGGGACCTGAGAGATACTCTACCATCTAATAAATTAATATCAGTACTGAATGATGGATAGATGTGGTGCTGTTGCAGATCAAAAAGTAAGGGACAATTTTTTTTTTATGAAAACAGCCTAAATTAGTGAAAAATGTAGGTGAAATTAATATTTAGTAAATAGACCACTCTTCCTGAAGTTTTACAAAGAAAATTACACAGTTCAAAAGAAGTTAGAGCGAAAGAAAAATTCCAAAATTGTTGAGCACTATAATTATATTCTGACCAAAATATTTGTCCGTTTGAAACCAGAAGGTCTTATGATTGTCGACCATTTCAATAAATAGGGTAAATTCTAGACAATTTCAATAAATAGGGTAAATTCTAGACAATTTCAATAAATAGGGTAAATTCTAGACAATTTCAATAAATAGGGTAAATTCTAGACCATTTTCAATAAATAGGGTAAATTCTAGACAATTTCAATAAATAGGGTAAATTCTAGACAATTTCAATAAATAGGGTAAATTCTAGACAATTTCAATAAATAGGGTAAATTCTAGACAATTTCAATAAATAGGGTAAATTCTAGACCATTTTCAATAAATAGGGTAAATTCTAGACAATTTCAATAAATAGGGTAAATTCTAGACAATTTCAATAAATAGGGTAAATTCTAGACAATTTCAATAAATAGGGTAAATTCTAGACCATTTTCAATAAATAGGGTAAATTCTAGACAATTTCAATAAATAGGGTAAATTCTAGACCATTTTCAATAAATAGGGTAAATTCTAGACAATTTCAATAAATAGGGTAAATTCTATAGACAATTTCAATAAATAGGGTAAATTCTAGACAATTTCAATAAATAGGGTAAAATCTAGACCATTTCAATAAATAGGGTAAATTCTAGACAATTTCAATAAATGGGGTAAATTCTAGACAATTTCAATAAATAGGGTTAATTCTATAGACAATTTCAATAAATAGGGGAAATTTTAGACAATTTCAATAAATAGGGGAAATTTTAGACCATTTCAATAAATAGGGTAAATGAATAAAACCCCACAGGAAAAATTCACTTGTTTTTTGGAAGAATAAGAAGAAAATATTAGGTTGTAAAAAACATGTTTTTTTGGACGTATGCAAAATTGGACTAAATTATTTCTCACTGACCAAAGCAAGTTAATTCGATTGGAAATAATGGCCAGAACTTTGTTAAAAGATTTGAAGGTGAAAGAAAGGAAAAAGGTTTCTAAGGAGACTGTACATTAAGGATGAAGGAGTTCCGTGGTATTTGAAATATATTCTACCCAAATTAAAATCATGTTGAGCCAATTAAAATTTAAAAACTTAAAATCAGGTATCAATGGAGCTAGTATCAAGCAAGATAGTGCACCCTGTTAAAAATGCAAAGACGAGTAAGAATTATATCAGCGAGCAAAATTTTGAAATTATGGATTGGCCACCGCAAAGTCTCAACTTAAATCCTATAAAAAATCTCTAAAAGAATTAGGAGTGACTGTTATGGCAAAAAAGACAACTAAGAGTATGATTTGTAGGTGAAACTTCTAGAAAGAATGATCGAAATCGATCTCGAATATTATTATAAACTTACTGGTTCTTGCTTTATTACCTAAATAAACATGTATTGAATTATTAACGAAATGATCATATGTATTTTCATTGTTTTATTCTGTTTTAATTTCAAAATAAAAACATTCGTTCCTTAGTTAGAGAAACTATCAGTTGATGAAATATCAGCTTTGAAAGGCTCACAAATCTAAAGATATAAAGTTTTCAATTTCTGTCCCTCAGTTTTGTACGCTACTGTACAGTGTATACAGTATTCTATTTTTGATCGGCTTTCATTAGAATAGATTCTATCGTTATAACAATGGTTTGATGCTTATAATATTTTTGTTCATACTAATTAAGAAAATATGAAATCATTTCGTATTTGCTTTTTCATTTCATTTACCTAACCATCGGATGAAAAATTATTTTCCAAAAACCTGATTGTAAAAACCTTAAATTATAGTATTTGTATTAAAAATTTTTATTTTTAAACCGCTTAAAAATTCTTTAAGAAACTTAATTTAATTACAGGGTAATCATTAAATTTTTCAATATCGGAGATATAAATTTGTATTAAACCAGGTTGCAGAAACTGGTAAAGTGGTCCCCGATAAAAGGATAAATAAATACACTATTTTGACATATTTCTTTATCAGTAATACTATATAAAGCGCTCTAAAATAGATATACGGTTACTAACTTACATTATTTATTTGGTTAGTTTGCTAACAGTTGATATGGGTGTAGATTTTATGGACATAAATCATCCTTATATTGATCTTTGATCAGTTATTCACCCTCCAGAAGATCAAATGGCGATCTTATCATCACGTCAACTTACCGGGAACTTCTGCCCTCTACATTGTTTATTGACACTCTGTGCCTTTGGTCTGTTTGTTGTTGCTGAGAAAAGTGTACAATCTATGGATGAATATATATATATAATAAATGAAATAAATATGTTGAATTACAATGGATTAAACAAACTAATTCTGATTAACAGTAAAATATACAAAGAAAAAATATGGGAAGGACATCGGGGATTGTGAATGAGCCGATTGTGAACAATCTTCAATTGCTGAAAGATAACTTTCTCTCTGGTTAACCGATATTATATCATCTCTCCTATAGTTATTGCTGGGCCATAAAACATTGAGTGGATTCTCTCCTTCATCCTCTACTGTCTCCAATAACTTTTTCCCCGGGTTGAAACTTAATCAAGAAATTGAATCTACTGCTCAGAGTTCCACAACAGAAATCATCCTACTTTCTGTTTTCATTTCATCAAATTCTATCGATCAGAGATCACAAGGGCTTTGTCTCTCCCTCCCTCCGACTCGTCTTTTATTTATCTTCCAATTTATCATGGGCGACTGTTATAACTTTTCCTCGTGCTCAGCAATGTCTATTTATGTCCAAGGAAAATTATTTATTAAGTATTTAACAGATTATTTTGTTTAACGTTTGTAATTGTATTTTGTGAGTTCATTTAATTAACTTTGAGATTTGATTTAAGATTTACACTAGCATAAGTTTCTAAAATTCAGTAAATTATAATTATTAACAATTATCAGATGTTTAATATATTGAGTGGCGCCTCTAAATTTAGAAATTATAAGGTTACTATGAATATATAGATTAAAAAAATATTGTTCATTGCGGATAAGTTTTTTAGGGTAATATTTTTAAGGTTACTAACTTATTGATTGGCCATGGAGATGAACCAATAAGTGTATGCTAGGTCATTAAACAATCATGAAGTGTGCAGTACAGCAATATAGCGGATACAAAAAATGCATTACAAGTGGTTATTATTTTAAATGTAATTTAATTCAACTCATAACTATATGCAAGGAGGAAGAGCCAAGGAGGCAATGCACTAACAGTTTATTACTCCACCCTCTGTTGACTCCTCCTCCTTGTCGACCAATCAGAGAAGAGTTATCTTTAAAAACATTAATCGTAAAAACATTATTCTTGCAGCACTGTATCGATGGAAACTTATGCGGTAGAGACAGTATCTAAAAAACCTCATGTGTGATTTACTATATTTTTTAAATTTTATACTGAAGATATAAAACCTTATCGGGCACACCGAATATACTATTTCAATTTAAAAGAGATTCCACTTATTCTCCAAAATTCTTTTTAACTAAAATAACGTAAAAGTTAAACCATTCATATTTTCATTCAGCAAAGACTCTAATCGCATATAGTAGAACATAACCTTCCGAAAATTTTGGAGGATCATAATTGAACAATAATTTTACCTGTCTTCTGCAATTGTTTTAAAACACACTTTGTAACTTCTCTTAAGTCTTGACAACAGATTTCATAACAATAATTAACACACCGTAGAAAATTTAACTTCACATCACAAAAATAGTTATCGTTATTATGGTTGTGACAATATGCTTTCAAAATCATCGATCCTCAATATATTATAGACGGATTGAATTGAAGAGTATTCAATGGTTCTAAACCAGCGGTATATAGTATTCGATAAAATTTCATTTCGTTTCGTCTGTGATATTCTTAAAATCTATGATTTTTAACGCATATTGTCACAAGTAACAACCCTAGTTACCAAGTCAAACTATTAAACTACCCGCATCACCTAGTGCGGGATCATATAAGAAAAAAATTGACTTCAAGTTATATTTTAGCTGATTTCCCTCCATAGAAGATTCACACATCTTTCATTATTCAGATTCAAGATAATAACTGCATCTAACAAAAATTATTTATTGTTTATAGTAATTTATCCAGGATTAAGTATTTGGGAGACTGTGTTAAACGTATTGAAAAAGTTAGGATTTTCTTGGATAATGAACCGATAAACTAGAATAAAGTAAATGTTAATGGAGAATTATTGCCATTTTAAACAAAAACAATGTATATATTAGTCTAAAATTGTTTACCCAAAAATGTGATAATATATTTTCTTGCTTGCTTGTTAGACTTACATTTTGGGTAATAATCAGGAATTATATCTCCATTACAATTTAAAACCGATCGAATAACTAATTTAGAAATAAGGCCCTGAAAAGCGTATAGCATAATGAGCAGCCTATGTTTTATTACTAAAAATCAATCTTAAAAAAACAAACCTATACACCAAAAAAAATGTATAATGAATAAAATGATACAGAAATCTATACCTGAAAAAAATTTTTTTTTTTTCAAATCTCGTATATGTTTTTTGGAGAGGACTGTATAAAATTCATATGGAATTTTATTTATTCCAAGCTGACGAAAACAATAGATGCCGAAATCGTATCAAGGTGACGAAAGCCCCTTGTTTTGAATCTCAATTGGTAGAGATTGGTTGAAATTCATCCAACTGTTACAGATACACATTTCGAAAGTGATATATGTATATCTTTCTGACATCTCTGTACTCGCCATCAATATTTGTAACAGTCCTCTGTTTACGTTATTAATTGGTAATTTCGTTTGGATTGGTAATTTTTGTTTTCAGTGGTAATTTTTGTTTTCAGTGGTAATTTTTGTTTTCAGTGGTAATTTTTGTTTTTAGTGGTAATTTCGTTTTGATTGGCAATTTTTGTTTTCAGTGGTAATTTCGTTTTGATTGGCAATTTTTGTTTTCAGTGGTAATTTTTGTTTTCAGTGGTAATTTTTGTTTTCAGTGGTAGTTTTTGTTCTGATTGGTAATTTTCGTTTTGATTGATAATTTACGTTTTATTGGCAAATTTCGTTTTGATTGGTAATTATGTTTTCCGTTGTAATTTGCGTTTTGATTGATAATTTTGTTTTCCTTGGTAATTTTCGTTTTGATTGGTAAATTTGGTTTTCAGTTGTATTGTTTGTTTTGATTGGTAATTTCTGTTTTGATTGATAATTTTTGTTTTCAGAGGTAATTTTCGTTTTGATTGGTTATTTCTTTTATTCATTGGTAATTTTCGATTTAATTTGTATTTTTTTTTTATAATCATATCAAAAGTTCAGTAGAATTTTCACAAATTAAAGTGCACTACAAGCGAGAAGGATTTATTCCAGGGCAATTCCCTTAATATCCCAGGAATAAATCTTTCTTTCCTGAGATAAAAGCTCCAAATATACGTTATAAACCTTACATAACACTAGTTTACCCGTCCTGTCTACAATAACAACGTTATATAGTAGTTCAATAGTATGACACAGTCCACAGTGCCATATACTATTTAATAATACAATTAAAACTTCCCTATATGGTTCACCTTAAAAGTTTTAAAATCTAAAAAGAAAAGAAAAAGAATTGACAACTTTCTTAGGGTATCCGAATTCTGTAGTTCGCAGTACCAGTAAATTTCAGTTTGATCTTCTTGTGTGACATCTCCTCTTCCAAGAATAGACGCAAACTGATCTAGCGACTGATAGTGTGAAACAAACCAACATTACATTTCTGGACATAGAGATCGTAGGACCACCATGTTGTGCTATGTTGGAAATGGAAAGGTATTTAGAAAGCTCTGCAAAATTCTAAATTGTGAAAAATGTGTGTGTACTTGGCCACTCAATTAGGCTCATAGTATTTCATAACATTAAAAATTTAGACGGTCAATTAGAAATTTCTTTGTAAACGCACAATTTTCGACTACTACAATAAGAGTCCGGATATTAATTGGTTGTCCCAATGATACTTATTTTCTAATCAGTTACTACTCATAAATCAAGTAAATTCAGTAAAAATTCTCTATAATAATGAAATCCTGTATAATGAATGTAGTGTCCTGAGTAAAGCAGTAGCCTCTATAGTGAACAAATTCTCTTTAGTCTGCCATAAAATGACCATTAGTTTTCTAAAAACTGATGGCCATTCATGGCTGACTAAAGAAATTCTTCTCTCTATAGTCTATAGAGGCTACTTCCTCACTCAAGACACCTCATTCACTATACAGGATTTCATTATACAGGAGGTCTACAGTGTTGGTCCCTCAGAATCACTCTGAACACCTTCATCCCGATAGAAATCTTTGAAAAATTAATATAGATTAAAACCCAGGCCATGAATTTCACATCACCAAATCACACCACCCGCTGAATATTCATTCGTCTCCCCAAGAAAAAACCAAAGAATTAACATAAATGAAAGTCCTTTCTTCTCCGCAGATAAGCACTCAATAAAATCTAGCATAGTGAGCGTATCGACTACCCGTCCTATTAAGAACGGCAATAATTTTCACGCTTGTCACCCCAGATTTTGCAGAATGTGACCCAGGAGAGACACAGAACAATGTTCACATCTCCGCATTAGATGTGATGCTTCTATGACAACTAAGAATGTATTTAATGAACTGAAACTGTCTGGCTTCAAACCTCACGTACGGTTTCAATTCAAATCAGGAGTTTGTTTAAACCCTTTTGTTAATCATTTTGATTTTAACCCTTTACCGTTCTAGTGGTTACAGTTAGTCTAGAAACCCGGTTTGGTGGATGATGAAGGGTTAAATATATGTATAGCATAAACAAACTAGATTACGTGCACTCGGTGAGGCGCATACCTTCGCCTCCGCTTTGACCCATGCTCTCCCAATATCTAATAAACTGGTAACTGGATAGTGACTAATCATCCTACCAAGTTTCATGCAATATGGTTCAATACTTTTTGAGTTATTCAGTTGTAAATGACCTTGACCTTTTACCGGATCGCTCCCAAAATTCTATCAGATGGTTCCTGGACATTGACCAATCGTCTTATCAAATTTTAGCCAAATTTGGATGAGTACTTATAGAGATATAAATGCCCTTGACCTTGATCTTTGATCTTTGACCTGATCGCTCCCAAAATCTAACAAAATGGTTCCTCTACATATATTGAACAATCGTTCCTCCAAGTTTCATACAATATGGTTCAATACTTTTTGAGTTATGAATGACCATGACCTTGACCTTTGACCGGGTCACTCCCAAAGTTCTAGCAGCAGGTCACTATACATGGACCAATCGTTTCACCAAATTTCAGTTAATTTAGTTGAACACTTATTCAGTTATGCGAATAACAAGATGATAAATAAATAAATAAATAAATAAATAAAGGCCGAGTATAATATAACTTTCCGCAAGATTGCGAAGGTAACTAAGATGAAATTGAATCATAGCGAATTCTATATTTTCATGTTTTAGATCATTTAGCATTTCTTCGAAACATTTATTTAATACTTTAAAGAATACCTATTTCAAATAATTCACATTAAGATTTTGTTAAAAGTGATATTATAGAACTAATACTAAAAATTTCAATTTTGATCGACAAGAAAAAAAATTGAGAGATATATTATGTATCCCCATCTTAATTATTGGTGGTTCTACCATAAATTTATCCACTACATAGTAGCCTGTAATATCTATCCTAATAATTTCCCTTGTGTGTTTATTTATTTTATTTATTTGGTGTCCGCATCCAAACGACGGGTATTAAACATGAAGAATGTAACTATGATACGCACGGGAATATATTGACTTGATATTTAAATTTCTCTGTTTTTATTGAATTTTTAAGTGTTTTTATCTATGAAAAAGTATCAGTTTATGCAATAAAATAAATTTTATTCTAATTCACTAAAAATAACCTAACAACGGGTAATAAATTACTGTTGAAGACCCGTTATCTCAACGGGCAACTACACTAGTAATATAATAAAAGCCACGTCTTTCCGTCGGTCACACTTTTATTAAGAAATACATATTAAAAAGAAAAACAAATCATTTGTAGAGGTATCATGACTATAGGCTACAATAATATTGACACTACTTATTAAAAAAAATTATATTTTGGCTTTTGAGATATTTTTGTTTTTGTTTAATCAGAATATGTTTATCCATAATACATTCTTGCATTCGAATATAATTTAGATTTAATGACAGGTACTGTACTAGTGATAATAATATATAGAGATATAATATAAAGATTACCCAAATGAATGATTAGAAGATTCCAGAATTGACAATAATGTACGTACCAAATAAACTTTAGATTCAATTCTTCAAGTCCAATGTTTTAAATGTCAGTAAATGTTATCCTTGATTGGAAATGTGACTGTGAACTAATAATTGAATTTATTAAAGTTATTACAGAAATATATAGATTATTCTATAGAAATAATCAAGGTTTGGTTAGGTAAATATAACAAAGGAAGTTCTAATTAAACATTATCTTAATTCAGTCTCGATGACAAACTCTAATTTAATTAAATCAGTTGAATATACAGGGTAATAAATTAATTAGGGTTGTGACAATGTGCTTTTAATATTACAGATGAAATGACCTGAAATAGGATTCAATACTATATATTTTGATTTAATTCAAAAAGGTGAATCGGATATAAATTTTAAAAATATGTTTTATTCGAAATTTGAAAGCTGAAATCATTAAAGTATTAAAATATATAAGATTTACCAGAGTCCTATGAATGGTATCAGATACCTTTACATTATATAAATGACGTGACAATAGGTATCAGATCCCTTTACATTATATAAATGACGTGGCAATAGGTATCAGATCCCTTTACATTATATAAATGACGTGGCAATAGGTATCAGATCCCTTTACATTATATAAATGACGTGGCAATAGGTATCAGATCTCTTTACATTATATAAATGACGTGGCAATAGGTATCAGATCCCTTTACATTATATAAATGACGTGGAAATAGGTATCAGATCCCTTTACATTATATAAATGACGTGGCAATAGGTATCAGATCTCTTTACATTATATAAATGACATGGCAATAGGTATCAGATCTCTTTTCCTGAGTTAATTCCTCGTCTCTTATTGTTTCGCTGCACAAAGAATCCAATCCCTTTCGTATGTCGCGGCTTTGTAGAATCCAAACTCATTACTGACGCCTGATTAAGTCCTGTAGATGTAACTAGTCTGTACTTCATTACTCAGTACAATAAATATCTGAGTCTCTACTACCAGCTAATCAGTTTGTAGAGCTAATTAAGCTGATTGCAGTTTGCTCTTGTATAGGCATTACATGTGCTGTAGCGCCATCTTTTAATCAACGGTAAATTCTTTTATCATTCGAATTGAGTTCATTGGATTAGGCACAGTTTTGAATATTTTTAGAAGCATTTATATGCATCAAAAGAATCATAAGCTGTTGCTTTCATTGATTGTTTTTTATTAGATTTTGCAATTAATTATTAGGATTAGTTACGATGATATAAGAAAAAATGATATAATTATATAAAAGTGTAGTTACTATATGGATTTTTCTTATATAAACGAAGATATGGAACTAACCGATAATTCGTAACTTATTCTAACATTATACAGTTACCGTTTTTTTTTTTTTAATTTCGTGTTCTATATATCTGAACACTAATGTATGTTTATAGTAATATGTTAAAGTTTTATATGTAATATATTTAAAGCATCAGATCTGCTCCTTGCTTAATGGAAATTCCATTCAGATTTCGGCCAATTGTCATTCATGAATGTTTTCGACAAAATGTGACTTGAAAAAATTGTTCCAGATTCGAAACGTTTTCATCAAAAATAGGAAAAGGTGTTTTCTGTTATTCGAATTTTGAAGGGGAGGGTAAAAATAGGACCTGCAGAATGAATTGGTAGTAATGAATAATATATTTTTTTGTCGGAGGTCAATTCTAACTACTGATTCAAAAACAAGACACTATAATGGATAAATTTAATTATCTGATAAAAATTTATCTTCAGTAGAAGGCATTGGCTACATACGTCAAATATGCCGTATATGGTGCCATAGGTAGCATGAGCAAATAATTTTCAGAAGGTCCGTAGCCATGAAACACAATTTTAATTTTCTTTGTCACCCTATTTTTCCAACAGCTTCCTCTTCAACAAAGTACAAAGTTAAGTCTGAAGAGATGTACTTTGTACAGTTTTCCCTTCACTGCAATAGAGACAAAGTACAAAGTTAAGTCTGAAGAGATGTACTTTGTACAGTTTTCCCTTCACTGCAATAGAGACAAAGTACAAAGTTAAGTCTGAAGAGATGTACTTTGAACAGTTTTCCCTTCACTGTAATAGAGACAAAGTACAAAGTTAAGTCTGAAGAGATGTACTTTGTACAGTTTTCCCTTCACTGCAATAGAGACAAAGTACAAAGTTTAGTCTGAAGAGATGTACTTTGTACAGTTTTCCCTTCACTGTAATAGAGACAAAGTACAAAGTTTAGTCTGACGAGTGACGAGAAGTCGATTTAACTTCCAACCAATTGAGAGTTCTTCCTTATCGTCACGAGGCTCTTTCTCTTCAAATTCTTTTAGGTTCTGTTTGTAGACAAAATAATGTGATGGCCTAACAAATTTGGAGCAGACTTTGTTTGCTCTCCGACACCTATAAGGATCATTTGAATAGCCAAGGACCAATCCAACAGCCGAGGACCAATTCAACAACCGAGGACCAATTCAATAGCCAAGGACCAATTCAATAGCTAAGGACCAATTCAATAGCCAAGGACCAATTCAATAGCCAAGGACCAATTCAATAGCCAAGGACCAATTCAACAACCGAGGACCAATTCAATAGCCAAGGACCAATTCAATAGCCAAGGACCAAATCAATGGCCAAGGACCAATTCAACAACCGAGGACCAATTCAATAGCCAAGGACCAATTCAATAGCCAAGGACCAAATCAATGGCCAAGGACTAATTCAATAAACAAGGACCAATTTTGTACCCAAAATTTGATGACTACATTTTATAATCAAATTCATTGCATCCTATAATTTCTATAATTAGTGAAAATTTTGAAAATATTATTTTCAACTGACATGAAGGAGTCATCATTCATAAAATATTCGTATTTGTAATGAAAATCATGTAATTCATACTTCGACCATGCTATCATTAACTGTCACATTCTATCTACTTTAAATAAAAGGCATAATTCCCTATTCAAACATGTTGTTCTACATCAGTGAGATATAAATAGATTATCATACATAGTATTTAGAAGATTGTTAATAAAATTCACCATCATGATTCAAATGATACTTCAATTTTTCAAAAGCGAAACTATTTAGATTTTAGACTCCAAGTTTTCACGACCAGGTCAGTGTTTTCACACGTCACTCCCTAATAAGCTTACAGTCACTTTATCACGGTGACATTTTTCTCCGGCAGTCCATTTAAAGCACCTAAGAGTGACCTTTTGACTCCATTCAGGAAGAGTTTCTTTCATCATATTTTGCTGAGCAGAAAATTGCGCTGACCAAAAGCTTTTCAGCCACACTCTGCACTCTGGTAAAAAGAGAACCTGCCTTCCTTTACTTGCTTTCTGAGAGACTAAAACCTATCACACTGAACAGTTCAATATTCACTCTGGTAAAAAGAGAACCTGCCTTCCTTTACTTGCTTTCAGAGAGAATAAAACCTATGACACTGAACAGTTCAATATTCACTCTGGTAAAGAGAGAACCTGCCTTCCTTTACTTCCTTTCTGAGAGACTAAAACCTATCACACTGAACAGTTCAATATTCACTCTGACAAAGAGAGAACCTGCCTTCCTTTACTTGCTTTCTGAGAGAATAAAACCTATCACACTGAACAGTTCAATATTCACTCTGGTAAAGAGAGAACCTGCCTTCCTTTACTTCCTTTCTGAGAGACTAAAACCTATCACACTGAACAGTTCAATATTCACTCTGACAAAGAGAGATCCTGCCTTCCTTTACTTGCTTTCTGAGAGACTAAAACCTATGACACTGAACAGTTCAATATTCACTCTGGTAAAGAGAGAACCTGCCTTCCTTTACTTCCTTTCTGAGAGAATAAAACCTATCATACTGAACAGTTCAATATTCACTCTGGTAAAGAGAGAACCTGCCTTCCTTTACTTGCTTTCTGAGAGACTAAAACCTATCACACTGAACAGTTCAATATTCACTCTGGTAAAGAGAGAACCTGCCTTCCTTTACTTGTTTTCTGAGAGAATATTCTAAAACCTTTAATCATACATAATATTTAGATGATTGGTATTGAAATCACACTGGACAGTTCAATACTCATTGTACTGAGACTAAGGAATAAATGTTCTTACGACTGCAAAGAAATCATGTAATAAATACAGATTTCATTGCAAGAATTTACTTTCTGAATTATAATAAATGTCAGTCGACAGAGCATCTTTTATACTTTGGCAATTCTAACCGCCTTGGTTCCAGAATGCAGAAAATGGGTCAGACTGACGCCATTCACGGCGAGAAATGACAGCCGCGATGTATTTTATTGTGCGTAGAACAGAGCTACTTAGAAGATATTCCATCAGGTTGTCAGTAGCTATTGTCAGATGTATTGGCTTTCTTAACAAGTACTGGAATATTCAGATAGGTATTGTAAGATGTATTGGCTTTCTTAACAAGTACTGGAATATTCAGATAGGTATTGCAAGATGTATTGGCTTTCTTAACAAGTACTGGAATATTCAGATAGGTATTGTAAGATGTATTGGCTTTCTTAACAAGTACTGGAATATTCAGATAGGTATTGTCAGATGTATTGGCTTTCTTAACAAGTACTGGAATATTCAGATAGGTATTGTAAGAAGTATTGGCTTTCTTAACAAGTACTGGAATATTCAGATAGGTATTGTAAGATGTATTGGCTTTCTTAACAAGTACTGGAATATTCAGATGGGTATTGTCTAAGGGTGTATGGATTTGGATTCACTCAATAATAACCATTTGTAATTCATTGATTTGTTATTTGAAATGAGCGACCTATTTAGTTGGTTATTTTCAATAAAATTATATAAAGAATATTAAATAATTTAACAATTTATTCGCTAATTCACATAATTTATTAGGGACTATGCACAATATATCAGAGGCCAGATTTATAGTTCTACCGAAAGTAGTCGAAATAGTTTAAAGAATAGTTTTAATAGTTCTAAGAAGTAGTCATATAGCCGCAAAAATAGTTTATATAACAGCAGCGTTTGTCCTAAAAATTTATATAATCTTATTAGATATCTTACCTGTTTATTCGCTAATTCACATTATTTATTAGAGAATACCTACATATAACTGTACCTACTCCTCGAATCTTTTTTTTTCACCTCCTGTCAATGTTATATTGACTGCCTCCAGTTACAGATTCTATCTCCCAATCAACAAGTAACGGTTTGAGTGTCATATCTCAGTGTGGAAAATATCTTTGCTTTGACATGAGAGCAGGGTATTTATTCTCAATTTTAATGCCTCTGTTATATTATTTCATTTATCTAGAATGGATTTTATTCGTATTACAATGGGTAATTTAAAGTATTTATATTTCATGCACTTACCATCTTTTTTAAACCTTCATGACTATTTTTTTCTTGGTTTGATGAAACTAAAAATCAGAACAAGTTCAATTTCGACCGAATAATGTAAACGTTTAAGTTATAATAAATATTAGTCTCATTGAAAATAAACATATATATATACTCTTTTTATTTCACATTTTAGGTGCTCAAATATGCAATTGTTCTTCCTGGGGAACTCTCTCACAAGTTGGACGAGTAAGCAACTCCTTCACAAGTTGCACGAGTAAGCAACTCCATCACAAGTTGCACGGGTTAGCAACTCCTTCACAAGTTGCACGAGTAAGCAACTCCTTCAAAAGTTGCACGAGTTAGCAACTCCTTCACAAGTTGCACGAGTTAGCAACTCCTTCACAAGTTGCACGAGTTAGCAACTCCTTCACAAGTTGCACGAGTTAGCAACTCCTTCACAAGTTGCACGAGTTAGCAACTCCTTCACAAGTTGTACGAGTTAGCAACTCCTTCACAAGTTGCACGAGTTAGCAACTCCTTCACAAGTTGCACGAGTTAGCAACTCCTTCACAAGTTGCACGAGTTAGCAACTCCTTCACAAGTTGCATGAGTTAGCAACTCCTTCACAAGTGGCACGAGTTAGCAACTCCTTCACAAGTTGCGCGAGTTAGCAACTCCTTCACAAGCTGCACGAGTTAGCAACTCCTTCACAAGTTGCGCGAGTTAGCAACTCCTTCACAAGTTGCACGAGTTAGCAACTCCTTCACAAGTTGCACGAGTTAGCAACTCCTTCACAAGTTGCGCGAGTTAGCAACTCCTTCACAAGTTGCGCGAGTTAGCAACTCCTTCACAAGTTGCACGAGTTAGCAACTCCTTCACAAGTTGCAAGAGTTAGCAACTCATTCGCAAGTTGCAAGAGTTAGCAACTTCTTCACATGTTGCAAGAGTTAGCAACTCATTCACAAGTTGCACGAGTTAGCAACTCCTTCACAAGTTGCACGAGTAAGCAACTCCTCTTCACTTCTAACCGCTAAATTGGTCGCGCTTTCCCACCTGCATCTCACCGCAAATTTATGTCCTATTTTCCAACATTAAAAATTAGATAATTTTACAAGGATGGAGGCGTGATGACTGAGGTACCATCAGATAATAAATCAGGAACTACTTGATAACATGCAGTTGACGGGTTGTGACAATATGCTTTTGAAGTCATAGATTTCGAAAATATTATAGACAGAGAGAGTTATAGAGTATTGAATGGTTCTACACCAGCGGTATAAAGTATTCGATACCATTTCATTTCGTCTGTGATATTCTTAAGATCTATGATTTTAAAAGCATAGTGTCACAATCCTCCACTGGTATATTTTTATGAAGGAGATCGGACGGGATTTTGTCGAATAAGAAGTATAGTAAAATTCCTTTATTGTTTATGGCTAGCAGTAATAATAGTTTAAATTAACCTGGGAATATTTAATGCGCTTGAACTGTGCTTTTCTTGAAATTATTTTGTAATTTTAATAAGTTGAGAACCTGCGGTACAGTTCATATTTATTCCCAGAATATTATCGTTCAATTTTATAACATATTGTGTGTATTCTACACTCTATACTCTATAGGGTATTCATACATTACTAAAACAATATCCAAAAAAGTGATTGAAATAATGTGAGCGACTGTAATTACACTGATAAAAATGAATCCATGTTCTGGTCAGGTTAGAAAATGTTTTTGAACGAATTCCGTTATAGCATAGCCATATTTTCCCTTTTTTACTACCTGTATCCAGTCTAGTCCATACTCCCTGTATCCAGACTGTATCCATATACCAGTCCTTACTCCCGATCTCCCAAATCACTGCCCCAATGACATATTGTTGCGGTATAATTCATCGTTTGACTGGAGATCGTCAGGAGAAATTAGCGGTAATTTCATTCAAGCCGCGGGGGCATAGCTACGCGATGTAGATGAGAGGTGGCACTAGAGTCACTACTGTAAACATCTTCTACATTGCTACGCGATGTAGACGAGAGGTGGCACTAGAGTCACTACTGTAAACATCTTCTACATTGCTACGCGATGTAGGCGAGAGGTGGCGCTAGAGTCACTACTGTAAACATCTTCTACATTGCTACGCGATGTAGGCGAGAGGTGGCACTAGAGTCACTACTGTAAACATCTTCTACATTGCTACGCGATGTAGACGAGAGGTGGCACTAGAGTCACTACCGTAAACATCTTCTACATTGCTACGCGATGTAGGTGAGAGGTGGCACTAGAGTCACTACTGTAAACATCTTCTACATTGCTACGCGATGTAGACGAGAGATGGCGCTATAGTCACTACTGTAAACATTTTCTACATTGCTACGCGATGTAGACGAGAGGTGGCGCTATAGTCACTATTGTAAACATTTTCTACATTGCTACGCGATGTAGACGAGAGGTGGCGCTATAGTCACTACTGTAAACATTTTCTACATTGCTACGCGATGTTGACGAGAGATGGCGCTATAGTCACTACTGTAAACATTTTCTACATTGCTACGCGATGTTGACGAGAGATGGCGCTATAGTCACTACTGTAAACATTTTCTACATTGCTACGCGATGTTGACGAGAGATGGCACTATAGTCACTACTGTAAACATCTTCTACATTCCTATCCCATTTTGTTTGTTAGAAATAGTAAAACTGTTAATTATTTACTGCAGACGATATTTGTAATATAAATTTAATATGAGGACAATCTTATATTGAATTAAGAGTTTTAAAATCAATTTGAATTTTTTTAGAGGTATTTGTACGAAAAATGCACTTGAAAGTACATCTGTAAATTAAAATAAGTGTCACATATCCAATTTAAAAAGGAAATAACTTTGATTTAGATTTTCGCATGCTACACTATGCTTAGAAAATCGAAATTTGCAATAACGAAAACGGAACATGATATACTCAAATGTATATTTTATAAATGTTTTTGACCACTAGTTCAAAATAATATATTGAAATATTTTTATGTAAGACGTACCTACCTCGTATCATTGAGTGATTTGAATCCAAATTTGAAATGCTGATCGTTCATTGAATGCATATTAAATTACTTTAATATATTTCATTAAGTACAGTGATACATCATAATAAATCAAGATTCGCCCTAAACTCAGTAATCGATTGATCTCTTCAGTGTATCATTACTTAAGTATAATTCATAATGATGACCAAAAAATGACGACAATTTTCATCGATCACAGCAACATGGGTGGTTTGAACAGTCAAAAGTAGGTTAACCACATAATACATGTTCAGTACACTTCATAAGGTAAAAATAAGTCGTAACTATAGAATGATTGTTTTATAATCTTTTTCTATATTGCAATGTGCATGATTGAAATTCTAGGTGTAGCACCTCTAAGGTTAGAAATTAAAAGGTTATTACTACTTAGAATATAGTTTAAAAAATATTCTTCTTTGCGGATAAGTTTGGCAAAGGAGATTGATTAATGGAGGGGCATGCCGCCCCGAGAATCCCCCTGCCAGGTCATTAAACAATCATGAAGTGTGTAGTACAACAAACTAGCGGATAAAAAAACATTACAGCCATTTATATTGTGTCTTTCAAAGTTTAAATTATTTAAATGTTATTTAGTTCAACTTAAAACAATATGCAAGGTGGGGGTGGTAAAAGGGGGCGGAACACTAACTGTTTAGTGCTCCGCCCTGTTGTCTCCCCCTCCTAGTCTACCAATCAGAGAAGAGTTATCCTTAAAAATATTATCCGTAAAAACATTATTCTTGCAGCACTGTATCGATATAAACTTATGCGGTAGAGACAGTATCTAAAAAACCTTATGCGCTGTTTATTATATTTTTAACATTTTAGATGGGAGAAACATAATCTTTTTGCACTCACCGAATTCAGGTAATATTTATGTTTCAAAATTTTAGCAATTTCTACCATATAAGAAACACTTTTGGAAGATTTGAGAAGACCCCACTTAATCATCTATGGCTTAATATATAACCATCAATATACAGCATTTGTATGTAATTGTGATTAAAATTAAAATATATTAATATCAACAAGCAGAAACGTATTACAAATTGACGTTATCCTCTTTATTAATATGCAATAACCCACCAATTAATATTTATTACACATTTTAATTTTAAAAGAGTTAAAAGAGTATTAGAGTCAGAATACCATCACAGATACACACAGATTAATAATTGCTATTGAATTGAAGAAAAATAATTGAGTTATATTAATATTATCTATCACCCTATATATATTGATTGTTGGTTGATTGCATGAAGAATGTCACGCTTTAACATTCAAGATACGAAAATTCTATGACTAAAATAAATTAGTCAAAATCTTGAAAACCGAAAATTCGAAAAAATAAAAAAAAAATAAAATAAAATCGCAAAACCAAAAAATACGGAAAATTGAAACAATAAGGAAAACAGAAAAATTTCGAAATCCGTACGACCGAAAAATCCAAGAAATTGAAAAAAAAGGAAAACCCAAAAAATATGGAGAACCCGACAAATTGGAAAATCGTAAAATTCAGATAAGTAAAATTAAAATCCTTTGACACCAGAGAAAACTCGCAAACAGAAAAATTCGGAAAACAAAAAAAATCCGAATAACAAAAAATCTATATAACACAACAATCAAATAATACACAACATATATTTTGATAATAAAAAATCCCAAATCCGAATAACAGTGAACTGAGAATATAAAATACGATAATTTTTATGAAAAAAAATCGGATAGTAAACAATCAGAAGAAACAACCGACTAATAAAAATATGGATTTAAAATTCGGATAATTGAAAGGGAAAAAGCGCCTCATAAAGTTGGTGGAAAAAGAAAGAAAGTCAAACTAAACAGATTACTAATAAATTGCAGAAGTGTCATAACAGGTAGATACTGAACTATCATGTAATACTATGTATAAACAGTGTCAAAGAATATAACTAAATAGAAAAAGAATGAAAAGTTATACATTTTGAAAATTTTACCAGAGTGTCAAGTAATTTCTAAATCATTCATATTAACAAAATTTTGTCCCCAATAATACATCTAACCAATGTAAAATCTATAATAAATTGAACGGTTAAAAAACCACCTCTTGGCTCAGATTGCTCTAGGTGGTTAAGCCAGCACCCCTAGGCACGTTTATCTGCATGGTTCATTATACATCGATTGGGTGGCTGTAAAAACACAAAATTGGACAATTTATTCACCTAAAGCACTGAAAAGGATAGCTTACGACTTTACGTTTTTAAATCACAATCATAACATATAGGAATCTATATATTCTAACTGATTTTTTTATTAAAACTGTAAATAATGTATTTTTTATGTTAACTAATTTTTTTGTTAAGCTATATTTATCATTGCAATTATAATTTCTACTATTTATGGAAATTGTTACCGAATATATTTTTATAAATTCTTATCATAATAAATATTATATAATAAAGCTACAGTGAAACTCCTGAGTTATGAAGTATTGGTTACTTCATAACTCAGGGACACTGATAGTTTTCTATGATCAAAATTTCGGATAAAACTATGGTTTTTAAGGGGTGCATTTCATAACTCAGGTGCACTTCATAACTCAGGTGCATTTCATAACTCAGGTGCACTTCATAACTCAGGTCCTTCATTACTCGAGTACTTCATGACAAAAACTACATAAATCATGAGTTTTCTGTACTTAATATGATTGGAAACGGTGTTCAATACATAAAAATGATTTAAAAAATTCTTGAGTGTTGACTCCAATTGATTTCACTGAGATACAACATTTACAATTTTCGATTTTAATATTAAAGAATCAAGAAATTCTAATCAATACATTTTATCGAATCACATGAAAACGTAATTTATGAAATTACTGCATAACTTAGAAGATACAAACCAAAACCGTACTAAAAAGAACAACAATAACAAATTTCATGGTCACTCCTCTTTTCCGGATTAAAATTTTAAGTGAAATTTTAACTATATGGAATTAAATGGTTTTACCTTATATTTAGAGTTATCTAAAGTTTTACAAAATAAACTAATATAACCTATTCCATAGATTCTTTGCACAATAAATATTGATTGAAACTGGTACCTATAAATATGAAAAATACATAGGTAAATGATATTCTACATAAATTATTGATATATGAAATAAGACCATATATAATGCATACATATTTCTTCATCAAATTGCCTCGACCAGTGCAGAAATTAAAATATCCATACGAAAGGAATAAGCCAATGTTGAATTCTATCTACCTACTTATCTACCTCATACCTACCTACTACAGTCTACAATCTACATCATCTCTACCTACTCCAGTCTACCTCCTACCTACCTACCACATTCTACAATCTACCTCCTACCTACTCCAGTCTACAATCTACATCATCTCTACCTACTCCAGTCTACCTCCTACCTACCTACCACAGTCTACAATCTACCTCCTACCTAGTCCAGTCTACAATCTACCTCCTCCCTACCTACTCCAGTCTACAATCTACCTCCTCCCTACCTACTCCAGTCTACAATCTACCTCCTCCCTACCTACTCCAGTCTACAATCTACCTCCTCCCTACCTACTCCAGTCTACAATCTACCTCCTCCCTACCTACTCCAGTCTAAAATCTACCTCCTCCCTACCTACTCCAGTCTACAATCTACCTCCTCCCTACCTACTCCAGTCTACAATCTACCTCCTCCCTACCTACTCCAGTCTAAAATCTACCTCCTCCCTACCTACTCCAGTCTAAAATCTACCTCCTCCCTACCTACTCCAGTCTACAATCTACCTCCTCCCTACCTACTCCAGTCTACAATCTACCTCCTCCCTACCTACTCCAGTCTAAAATCTACCTCCTCCCTACCTACTCCAGTCTACAATCTACCTCCTCCCTACCTACTCCAGTCTACAATCTACCTCCTCCCTACCTACTCCAGTCTAAAATCTACATCACATTCATCCCCTACTTCTACAATTCATTTGTTCCCCTCTTCGTTGTTGAAAAATTCTTGATGTATCTCTAGCAATCTGCGGAGCAACCCTTGTGTAATAGACATTAGAGGGATATTCTTGGTTCATGTGGGACATTAAAGGACATTCGTGGTTCATGTGGGACATTAGAGGGATATTCTTGGTTCATGTGGGACATAAGAGGGATATTCTTGGTTCATGTGGGACATAAGAGGGATATTCGTGGTGCATGTGGGACATTAGAGGGACATTCTTGGTTCATGTGGGACATTAGAGGGATATTCGTGGTCCATGTGGGACATTAGAGGGACATTCGTGGTTCATGTGGGACATTAGAGGGACATTCGTGGTGCATGTGGGACATTAGAGGGATATTCTTGGTTCATGTGGGACATTAGAGGGATATTCTTGGTTCATGTGGGACATTAGAGGGACATTCTTGGTTCATGTGGGACATTAGAGGGATATTCGTGGTCCATGTGGGACATTAGAGGGACATTCGTGGTGCATGTGGGACATTAGAGGGATATTCTTGGTTCATGTGGGACATTAGAGGGATATTCTTGGTTCATGTGGGACATTAGAGGGACATTCTTGGTTCATGTGGGACATTAGAGGGACATTCGTGGTGCATGTGGGACATTAGAGGGATATTCTAGGTTCATGTGGGACATTAGAGGGACATTCGTGGTGCATGTGGGACATTAGAGTGATATTCTTGGTTCATGTGGGACATTAGTGGGACATTCGTGGTTCATGTGGGACATTAGAGGGACATTCGTGGTTCATGTGGGACATGTCCATAATAAAAGGTATCCATTAATTATAAATACAATAATATATTAATTCCAATAAATTGCATTCCATAATATTCCATCAGCTATTAAATATAAATTTTAACATTATAATAAATATACATATTGTAATAAATATTTTCTCTTTAACATATCATCTTAAAACCACAAGACATTAAATTTCCTCTTCCCGCCACATATTGCTCATGAAATTTAATCACAGTATATTCCTCTAAGCAATTTAATCACAGTATATTCCTCTAAGCAATTTAATCACAGTATATTTCCTCTAAGCAATTTAATCACAGTATATTCCTCTAAGCAATTTAATCACAGTATATTCCTCTAAGCAATTTAATCACAGTATATTTCCTCTAAGCAATTTAATCACAGTATATTTCCTCTAAGCAATTTAATCACAGTATATTTCCTCTAAGCAATTTAATCACAGTATATTCCTCTAAGCAATTTAATCACAGTATATTCCTCTAAGCAATTTAATCACAGTATATTCCTCTAAGCAATTTAATCACAGTATATTCCTCTAAGCAATTTAATCACAGTATATTCCTCTAAGCAATTTAATCACAGTATATTCCTCTAAGCAATTTAATCACAGTATATTCCTCTAAGCAATTTAATCACAGTATATTCCTCTAAGCAATTTAATCACAGTATATTCCTCTAAGCAATTTAATCACAGTATATTCCTCTAAACAATTTTATCACAGTATATAACTCTAAACAATTTAATCACAGTATATTCCTCTAAACAATTTAATCACAGTATATTCCTCTAAGAAATCTGATCCTTTTCCTAGCGGCAAAATGCCTATCAATAACATCATCACTCCGCAAAGTTCTCCTCATATTGTCACTCTGACGGTTGTTTGTCAAATCCTTTTCTTCACTAATTAATGATTATCTCCTGCATTCTGTCAGAGAAAACAATGCATCTGATATTGCACCCACTGCAGGCCCCTCTTCTTCTCCAAAGTCCTTTGTAACTGCAAGCGTAGCAGCCATCCAATTGTTTATTTGTCATCGCTGCTGTCTTGTCTTTTTGGCTAGTGTTTTTACAAGGAGATTGTCTGTTATTGTTCTGCATTTAATCAAACTATTGTATTGTTGTTATATGTTTGAATTAGAGTATCTTTTAATTGCTATGTAGTTGCCGTACTCTAACGATTAGATCAAAGGAAGATCTTAAATTAGAAATATCTACCTCTGTTACAATTCTAACTCATCAATAATTCAATTGGACTACGGTTAAAGAATGTTTATTATTTTTGACTCTATTCATTTACATGATGTGCTGAACTATATCAGTAATAGTGTTCAATAGGCAAATGCAGTAGAACTCATCTATAGTGAATGTACAGTCATGAGTAAGAGAACTACCCTATATGGTAATCAATTTCTTTTAGTTTGCCATAAAACTGCAATTAGTTTTCTAAAACTATTGGCCATACATGGTAGACTAAACAAAATTTGTTCACTATACAGGGTAGTTCTTTTACTCAGGACTCTACATTCACTATACAAGAGTTTTAACTGTTATTTAGATATGCAATTCATTTAAATCAAATCATTTTTAAATCCCGAAAGCAAAAAATTCTTTTAAATCAAGTTTCAATTTGACGTATTTACATTAATTTCTTATTATTTATTCACTACCAACTCTTCCCAAGTAAACAATGTAAAGTTCAAATATTATCATTATCATTAATATCAATATGATAAATATTAGTGTTATATCATTCCTCTGATGACTAAGGTTTATTGCCCCGTATAAAGAGAAGGCGGGTCAAACCTGTCAGCAGAACATACCTCACCGAACCCGTGAAAGTATTACTAGCCATGGGAATAATTAACAGCTGATCAATAGATTTGTTATACTTTAATTATTAAAAAGGTTTGGGATTCGAATTTTGTAAAAAGATATATCGTCAGAAAAATTGATGGTGGGTTTAAGGAAGATTATGGTAGGGTTAACGAAGATTATGTTGGGGCTATAGAAGATTATGTTGGGGCTATAGAAGATTATGTTGGGGCTAACGAATATTATGGTGGGGCTAACGAAGATTATGGTGGGGCTAACGAAGATTATGTTGGGACTATAGAAGATTATGTTGGGGCTATAGAAGATTATGGTGGGGCTAACGAAGATTGCGGTAGGACTAACGAAGATTATGTTGGGACTGATGAAGATTTATGGTGGGACTAACGAAGATTATGGTGGGGCTAACGAATATTATGGTGGGGCTAACGAATATTATGGTGGGGCTAACGAAGATTATGTTGGGACTAACGAAGATTATGTTGGGGCTATAGAAGATTATGTTAGGGCTATAGAAGATTATGTTGGGACTAACGAAGATTATGTTGGGGCTAACGAAGATTATTGGGACTAACGAAGATTATGGTGGGGCTAACGAAGATAATGGTGGGGCTAACGAATATTATGGTGGGGCTAACGAAGATTATGTTGGGACTAACGAAGATTATGTTGGGACTAACGAAGATTATGGTGGGGCTAACGAATATTATGGTGGGGCTAACGAATATTATGGTGGGGCTAACGAAGATTATGTTGGGACTAACGAAGATTATGTTGGGACTAACGAAGATTATGGTGGGGCTAACGAAGATTATGGTGGGGCTAACGAAGATAATGGTGGGGCTAACGAATATTATGGTGGGGCTAACGAATATTATGGTGGGGCTATAGAAGATTATTGGGACTAACGAAGATTATGTTGGGGCTATAGAAGATTATGTTAGGGCTATAGAAGATTATGTTGGGGCTATAGAAGATTATGGTGGGGCTATAGAAGATTATGTTGGGGCTATAGAAGATTATGTTAGGGCTATAGAAGATTATGTTGGGGCTATAGAAGATTATGTTGGGGCTATAGAAGATTATGTTGGGGCTATAGAAGATTATGTTGGGGCTATAGAAGATTATGTTGGGGCTATAGAAGATTATGTTGGGGCTATAGAAGATTATGTTGGGGCTATAGAAGATTATGTTGGGGCTATGGAAGATTATGTTGGGGCTATAGAAGATTATGTTGGGGCTATGGAAGATTATGTTGGGGCTATGGTCTCTCCATAACTTACTCTCTAGGTATCATCTACTTCATGATTACGAAATTATGAACAATACTTCAAGCCAGGGAGTTGATTCGAATTAAGTAATGAAGTTCAGATTTACATGTATGCTACTCAGAACAGATGATTTTCAATTTAAATCAAACATTTTAAATTTAAATTAGATCACATATTTATTGTAAATAATAATAACCACCACAATTGTTATTTACTTTTACTGCAGGTAAAACTGCACCTAGTCTGATTCATTGCCGTAGCATTTTACTAATTTGCCTGTGCAAAAATGTGCTTCCTAAGTACAGGTCCAATCGATAGGTTCTTGGCTAGTGTCCAGAGAGATGAATTAAGCTACCCAGAGACACACGAGTTATAATAAATACCATCTGAAAAAGACTGTCAGGGCAAAAACACACAAGATTTGTGGTTCTAATTGAGGCAGGAGCAAACATTGCACAGGCTAACTGGTACTATTGTACCGAATCTGGTAATAATGTACCAGATTCCGTACTATTGTTCTATCATATATCTGAAAAATATCAGAATAGTACTTTTTTCTCTTTCTAATTACCACATTTTTTCAAGAATATTTTCACTCTAGACGAGCATAATGTCTGAAAAAACGTTCGATTTCATAGGATTTTAAAGGATTTTGGTACTTTTAAGTCCAATCTGGTACTATAAGGAAAATACTTCTGGGAACCGGCGGCCGTGAATTTTGGGGCCATTTTAGGGATGTGGAGGAATTGTGGTTGTGATTGTGAGAGAAAAAAATAGTTTTTTAATGTTCCTAATAGATATTTTGACATGTTTGATAAATGCAAGCAACAGAATCTATGATATATTACCCATTGCTTTATTATAATGAATATTAGTAATACGTAAACGATCATATCAACTGGTATCTGACCATAACATATAAAATTATTTGACTTCAATTGTTAAATTGTTGTCAGTATCGGAATAAAAGTGTTTTTTGGACCGATTAACTGGTAAAACTCAATGAAAATAATACTTATTGCTCATCTTCAGAGACGTTGCGTGATGTGTCCCAATTCCGGTACACAGAACCACACTCAGTTATGTAGGTAAATTGATGGTTGCAAGTAAATCAGCTTTTATCTAACTACCAAATGATGGTCGCTGTCTCATCATGTCTCTTTCTAACCATATCGACTTAATATCTTTCTATAAAATATAAACGGTACATACGGTTGAAAAGAAGAAGCCAAGCAAGCAGAACTGGTTTGAATTCTCCTTCTAATTTAGTGTAGCTAAGACAAAGGAGATAATTGGGGCAAGAAGAACTGGATAAGTTTCCTACCACCTCTCCGTACCCTCGGTACAAGAGAGCATGAATGTACTCTTTAGCGATGTACATAACTTCTCCATTTAGTGCAGGCTGTACACTCAGGGCAATGTCACATGAGCGCTTTTGACTCTGAGGAAATTATTGTTCCACCCCTTCCATATATATCCATGTTACGCGACGCTTTTGGAGCGTTCAAAACGCTCCAAAAACGCTCTTGTGACACAGCTCTTTAGCGGTTTACTTTTTACCCTTGAACGTCCAACTTATTTTAGTAGGGGAAAATGTTCTTTATCGCTATTTATTACCAGGATGTCATTAGACATATCGCACATCTGTCAGAACAACGTCATAAACACACAAAAAAATTCGAGTTATCTATATTGTCATATAAATCTTAAAATACTGATTATGTAGGTATCTGTTTCATAATTGTAATTCAAAAATGTACCGCTAGAGAGGCTAAATGTTCTAACGATATACCATTAAATGTATGTAAATTACAAGTACTAAAATGCCTCTCCTGAAAAATTGCTACTTGTGGAGTTATAACAAAGTTCTCGCAAATGGGAAATATGGAAAAAAAATGAAAAAAAATTATTATTAATGTTTTTATGATTATTATTTTTTCACAAGGGAAATTTATCTAATCTATAGAACTGAATGTGGATGAGAAATATATACCACTTTTTATCAAAATATGCTCATTTTTTTTTTTTTTTTTAAACTGAGCAAATAATTTTCAAATAATAAATAAATAGTTTAGTACATCATTGTTCAATTCAGTAAGAAAAGAGTCTTAGGTACGTAATTATGTGTCAAAGTAATTCGAAATATTAAGGAACAAGACATGTTTATTTATTTTGTTCCACCAGTGACCCGCTAGATGGTTCAGGGATAAGTTCTGCACACAGGGTTTGACGATAGAAAGTGAAGTGGTGATAGAAATTTGAAAGCTACCTATCATTATAAGGTGGTATTACTCCTAATGAACACTATAAAAGAACTAACTGATCATGATGTCGACTAATAACTCGTCTGATAAATGGTGAAATTACTCACTTCGATTGCTCTGCAGGATTGCTAACCCAGCTAACCAAAAGCTGTTTGTCCCACGTCTTAAGACGTCTGATACCCCTCGCTATAGAGGGATTTAAGACGTGGGACAAGACGTGGGACGGGGGACATCAGACGTCTTGCAGACGTCTAACCCTCTTCATTTGCACAGGGGTCCCCCTCTGCAAGACGTCTGATCCCACGTCTTGTCCCCCTCTGACAGAGGGGGACATCCACCTGTCCCACGTCTTACCCCACTCCGTTTTCAAGACGTGGGACCCACGTGGGACAGAGTGTGGATGTCCCTCGCTATAGAGGGATTCAAGACGTGGGACCCACGTGGGACAGAGTGCGGATGTCCCTCGCTATAGAGGGAAGAGGGAAATAAGACGTGGGACCCACGTGGGACAGAGTGGGTATTCAAGACGTGGGACAGAGTGGGAATATCCCCCTCTGCAAGACGTGGGACAGAGTGTGGATGTCCCCCTCTGCAAGACGTGGGACAGAGTGCGGATGCCCCCCTCTGCAAGACGTGGGACAGAGTGCGAATGTCCCCCTCTGCAAGACGTGGGACAGAGTGCGGATGTCCCCCTCTGCAAGACGTGGGACAGAGTGCGGATGTCCCCCTCTGCAAGACGTGGGACAGAGTGTGGATGTCCCCCTCTGCAAGGGGGACATATCTCTCTTTTGGCTCAAACTACTTCGGTTAATTGGGGTATATAAATATGTATAAGAAATAAAAAAAGATCATACTAATTATTATTGCAATTTCTAACCATATTGCATATAGTGTATATGTACATTTGACTGTATATCATTTATTTTAATATTACATATTGTTATATACAAATTAAATGGGAAGAAATGGAGAAAGATTGTAGTGGTCATCTCGGGAATCGAACTCAGGACTCTTGTGTGATGTACTATTGAAGCCTGCGTCTCTACCTCTCAGCCATCCTGGACATGGTAGAAGTAGTATTAAAATGATCTTTATCCAACTTGATTACTTGCGTGCTTCTTAAAATTATTTTAAATAAATATAATTTAATATTCTACATTTTGGTATCTTTTATTTTTTAATGTAAATGATAAGAATGTGTATAAAGTTATTTATTAATATTTGTAATGATAATGTTAATTATTGTTATTAACTACCTAATTACCTTTAACTGTTAATTAATATTACCTATAGTTACCTTCTGGTGATATCACTACCTTATACAAATCTAGTTACTTACTAGAGTTTATTTATAACTACCTAGTAACCTACAAGTGATAACCACCAATCTGTACCTACTGGTGGTTATCACTACTTGCCTATTACGTAGTATTTATCAGTACCTACTTAGTTACCTACATTACTGTTTGTCAATACCTACCTAATTACCTACTGGTGTTTATCAATGCCTACCTAGTTGCCTACATATGCTTATCAATACCTAATTAGTTACCTTCTTGTGTTTAACATTGCCTACCTAGTGGCCTACAACTGTATATAAAAACCAATATAGGTCCTAGTTAAATACTAGTATTCATCAATACCTACCTAGTTACCAACAACTGTTTGTCAATGCCTACCTAGTTATCCACTAGTCTTTATCAATGCTTACCTATAACTGTTTGACAATACCTACCTAGATACCTACCAGTACCAATACCTACCTACCTAGTATACCTACTAGGTAGTGTTCATCAATCCGTACCTACTTACCTACTACCTAGTATTATTCATCAATGCCTACCTAGATAGTAGATACCTACATCTGTTTATGAATACCTACCTAGTTATGATACGTAAATAAAGCTTGAGATAGATATACCTTTTTGGTATAACTTTTTCCCGCGTAAAACAGACGAGGGACATCCCGCGTGGGACAGACGTGGGACAGAGAGGGATATCCCGCGTGGGACAGAGAGGGACATCCCACGTGGGACAGACGTGGGACAGAGAGGGACATCCCGCGTGGGACAGAGAGGGACATCCCGCGTGGGACAGACGTGGGACAGAGAGGGACATCCCGCGTACTTTTTCCCGCGTAAAACAGACGAGGGACAGATAGGGACATCCCGCGTGGGACAGACGTGGGACAGAGAGGGACATCCCGCGTGGGACAGAGAGGGACATCCCACGTGGGACAGACGTGGGACAGAGAGGGATATCCCGCGTGGGACAGAGAGGGACATCCCACGTGGGACAGACGTGGGACAGAGAGGGACATCCCGCGTGGGACAGAGAGGGATATCCCACGTGGGACAGACGTGGGACAGAGAGGGACATCCCGCGTGGGACAGAGAGGGACATCCTGCGTGGGACAGAGAGGGACATCCCACGTGGGACAGACGTGGGACAGAGAGGGACATCCCGCGTGGGACAGAGAGGGACATCCCGCGTGGGAAAGACGTGGGACGTGAGTGGGATTTAAGACGTGGGACAGACGAGGGACATCCCGCTTATGTAAGACGTGGGACGTGAGTGGGATTTCAGACGTTGGTAAGACGTGGGAATTCAGACGTCTGCAGACGTCTGAAATCCCCTGTCCCTCTCTGTCCCTCGCTAGCGAGGGATGTCCCCCTCTGTCCCACGCGGGACAGAGAGGATATGGTTAGCTGGGAAATGGCCGTACACACGTAGGGTTTTTTAAGTCTTTCCACCAGACTTTTTGCTAAGCTCCTCCTACTTTTTCCACAAGAATATAAGAAAAAACGATATAATTATTATTTATTTTAGTTGGTATCCATGATACCAGCAGGTATCATGGATACCAACTGAAATTATAATTAATTATATCGTTTTTTCTTATATTCTTGTGGAAAAAGTAGGAGGAGCTTAGCAAAAAGTCTGGTGGAAAGACTTAAAAAACCCTACGTGTGTACGGCCATTTAGCAATCCTGCAGAGTTTAACACTATTCTATAAAATTATGGCATATAAAATAAAAAACAAGGTACTTTTTCCAATGTGAGATAAAACTAAATAAACTACAGGTTAATGTGTATCAAATTTCTGAACGATATCATTATTTATTACCATTTAGTAGGAAACATTTAGCTGAAATTTTGGATGACCATTTATAAATTTCTTGGAGAATATTGGGAAAAAGTTTAAAATGATCAATTAATATAGTAACAGTGAAAAGTGTCATTCTTAATATTGATATTTTAGTACCAAAATCGCATCATGATTCAAAAAAAGTTGGGATCAGAATCCAGGCAATGAAAATGAAAGTAAAAGTTCAATCAAAATTATAACCAGAATTATAGTATTGATAAGCTGTTATTCCTACCCTGATTTTATATAGGTAATTACATGAAAATGGACCTGTAAAATATTTTAGCAATAACCACCTGCTCCCCAATATCCTAATGTGAAGGTTAGCCAAGTCACTAAGAGTGTTTCTAATTACCTCAGGACCTCTTTGTTGTAATATTCTCACTCTAAGACTTATGAAGAGAGCTTGACTTCTAACCTCGGAATTAGTGACGCTTTCTTCAGCTCTTTTCGCACAGTCATCCTTGAACAGCTGAGCTGCTATTTCAACTGGAATGGTAACACTGAGCACTTGTGAGCACAACTGAGCTCATATTCCAACTGGAATGGTAACATTTGATCGGAATCGCCAAAAAAAATATGTGATCGAATCTCTTATATACAACTATACATAACTATGTATATATCATTCTCGAGAATATATATCAACACTCAATTTTGACATTGGGTGTACCCAGGGTGCTCTACCTGTGGGGTGTACCCAGGGTGCTCTACCTGTTGGGTGTACCCAGGGTGCTCTACCTGTTGGGTGTACCCAGGGTGCACTACCTGTTGGGTGTACCCAGGGTGCACTACCTGTGGGGTCGCCGCGTCAGTTAATAAATACAGGTAAAGTTCTCCACTGATGCTCATGCGGCAATACTTTGTTTCTAAATTCAGAACATTCGCCTGTGTGAGATCAATTATTTACAGAGGTGTGGAACATCAAAAACTCACCAGTGAAAGTGGTGAAGGAATGGAGTGAATGCAGGTATGCGTGCAATGCATGTAATGCATGTAATGCAGGTATGCGTGTAATGCAGGTATGCATGTAATGCAGGTGTGCGTGTAATGCAGGTATGCATGTAATGCAGGTATGAATGTAATGCAGGTATGCATGTAATGCAGGTATGCATGTAATGCAGGTATGCATGTAATGCAGGTATGCATGTAATGCAGGTATGAATGTAATGCAGGTATGCATGTAATGCATGTAATGCATGTAATGCAGGTATGCATGTAATGCAGGTATGCGTGTAATGCATGTAATGCAGGTATGCATGTAATGCAGGTGTGCATGTAATGCAGGTATGCATGTAATGCAGGTATGCATGTAATGCAGGTATGCATGTAATGCAGGTATGCATGTAATGCAGGTATGCATGTAATGCAGGTATGCATGTAATGCAGGTATGCATGTAATGCAGGTATGCATGTAATGCATGTAATGCATGTAATGCAGGTATGCATGTAATGCAGGTATGCGTGTAATGCAGGTATGCATGTAATGCATGTAATGCATGTAATGCAGGTATGCGTGCAATGCATGTAATGCATGTAATGCAGGTGTGCGTGTAATGCAGGTATGCGTGTAATGCAGGTATGCATGTAATGCATGTAATGCATGTAATGCATGTAATGCAGGTATGCATGTAATGCAGGTATGCGTGCAATGCAGGTATGCATGTAATGCAGGTATGCATGTAATGCAGGTATGCGTGCAATGCAGGTATGCAAGTAATGCAGGTATGCGTGTAATGCAGGTATGCATGTAATGCATGTAATGCATGTAATGCAGGTATGCGTGTAATGCAGGTATGCGTGTAATGCAGGTATGCATGTAATGCAGGTATGCGTGTAATGCATGTAATGCAGGTATGCGTGTAATGCAGGTATGCGTGTAATGCATGTAATGCAGGTATGCGTGTAATGCAGGTATGCGTGTAATGCAGGTATGCGTGTAATGCAGGTATGCGTGTAATGCATGTAATGCATGTAATGCAGGTATGCATGTAATGCAGGTATGCATGTAATGCATGTAATGCATGTAATGCATGTAATGCATGTAATGCATGTAATGCAGGTATGCGTGTAATGCAGGTATGCGTGTAATGCATGTAATGCATGTAATGCATGTAATGCAGGTATGCGTGTAATGCAGGTATGCGTGTAATGCAGGTATGCGTGTAATGCAGGTATGCGTGTAATGCAGGTGTGCATGTAATTCAGGTGTGCATGTAATGCAGGTATGCGTGTAATGCAGGTATGCGTGTAATGCAGGTATGCGTGTAATGCAGGTATGCATGTAATGCAGGTGTGCATGTAATTCAGGTGTGCATGTAATGCAGTAATGCAGGTGTGCATGTAATTCAGGTGTGCATGTAATGCAGGTATGCGTGTAATGCAGGTATGCGTGTAATGCAGGTATGCATGTAATGCAGGTATGCATGTAATGCAGGTATGCATGTAATGCAGGTATGCATGTAATGCATGTAATGCATGTAATGCAGGTATGCGTGTAATGCAGGTATGCATGTAATGCATGTAATGCATGTAATGCAGGTATGCGTGTAATGCAGGTATGCATGTAATGCATGTAATGCATGTAATGCATGTAATGCAGGTATGCGTGTAATGCAGGTATGCATGTAATGCATGTAATGCATGTAATGCAGGTATGCGTGTAATGCAGGTATGCATGTAATGCAGGTATGCATGTAATGCATGTAATGCAGGTATGAATGTAATGCAGGCATGCGTGCAATACATGTAATGCAGGTATGCGTGTAATGCAGGTATGCATGTAATGCAGGTGTGCGTGTAATTCAGGTATGCATGTAATGCAGGTATGCATGTAATGCAGGTATGCGTGTAATGCAGGTATGCGTGTAATGCAGGTATGCGTGTAATGCAGGTATGCGTGTAATGCAGGTGTGCATGTAATTCAGGTGTGCATGTAATGCATGTAATGCAGGTATGCGTGTAATGCAGGTATGCGTGTAATGCATGTAATGCAGGTATGCATGTAATGCATGTAATGCATGTAATGCAGGTATGCGTGTAATGCAGGTATGCGTGTAATGCATGTAATGCATGTAATGCAGGTATGCATGTAATGCAGGTATGCGTGTAATGCAGGTATGCGTGTAATGCAGGTATGCATGTAATGCAGGTATGCATGTAATGCAGGTATGCATGTAATGCAGGTATGCGTGTAATGCAGGTATGCGTGTAATGCATGTAATGCAGGTATGCGTGTAATGCAGGTATGCGTGTAATGCAGGTATGCATGTAATGCAGGTATGCGTGTAATGCATGTAATGCAGGTATGCGTGTAATGCAGGTATGCGTGTAATGCATGTAATGCAGGTATGCGTGTAATGCAGGTATGCGTGTAATGCAGGTATGCGTGTAATGCAGGTATGCGTGTAATGCATGTAATGCATGTAATGCAGGTATGCATGTAATGCAGGTATGCATGTAATGCATGTAATGCATGTAATGCATGTAATGCATGTAATGCAGGTATGCGTGTAATGCAGGTATGCGTGTAATGCATGTAATGCATGTAATGCATGTAATGCAGGTATGCGTGTAATGCAGGTATGCGTGTAATGCAGGTATGCGTGTAATGCAGGTATGCGTGTAATGCAGGTGTGCATGTAATTCAGGTGTGCATGTAATGCAGGTATGCGTGTAATGCAGGTATGCGTGTAATGCAGGTATGCGTGTAATGCAGGCATGCATGTAATGCAGGTGTGCATGTAATTCAGGTGTGCATGTAATGCAGGTATGCGTGTAATGCAGGTGTGCATGTAATTCAGGTGTGCATGTAATGCAGGTATGCGTGTAATGCAGGTATGCGTGTAATGCAGGTATGCGTGTAATGCAGGTATGCGTGTAATGCAGGTATGCATGTAATGCAGGTGTATGCACTCGAATCAATTCATTTGGTTCTGTTTTTGTTATTATTGGTTAGAAGGATGGATAAGGAAATCAAATGGAAATCGATTATTTTGACGAAAACGCAATTATTATCCAATTCTAATAACAACATCTCATTGAAAATTGTATGCTGTGATAATGTAATATAATAAAGGTTATTAAATAGAGAAAATTAAGTCTGGCATGGTAGACCCATCTCAATCTTCTATGGCCCCTCCATATTTCTATCTCTTAATATAAAGAAATATAACACAATTTAATAGAGCTTTCCTTTGTCTATATATAAATAAATATATCGCTCTTTTTTCCCCAGTCATTGTTACAAAGTTTGTACAAGTGTATCTTACTTCCTTGCTCAAAATAGTTCAAAGAAAGTACCGCTGAGAATTTCTTTTCCTCTGAAATGGTCATAACATACCTACCTTCCCGTTATCGTATTTTTATTTCTCTAACTGAATGAATGTGTGTCACGTAAACAACAATTCGCCACGAAGGAAAAATAATTGAATTGAACTCTAAAAATGATGGAGTCTGATAAATGTTTAGAACTAAAAGTAAATTTTATGAACACTCATTTGAACTTCATTTATCGGAATGATTATATGGTATAACTCCTCTATAATGAAATCCTCTATAGTGAATGTAGAGTCCTGAGTAACGAATTAGCTTCTACAGTGAGCAAATTTTCTTAGTCTGCCATTAATGGCCATCAGTTTCAGTAAGTACAATTTTCTTCAGCTTGCCATTTAGTCTATGGCAGACTAAAGAAAACTGTTCACTATAGAGGCTACTTCATTACCTAGGAGTGTGTATTCACTATGTAGCATTTCACTAAAGATTAGTTCTACTGTATTTATTTAACTTTTTAATGGTTCAAGATCTAATTGTACTTAAAATGTTAATAACTTTATTACCACAGTTTTGATTGAATATACGTCGATTTCATATTCATATGTTGATTAATCTGCCAATAATTCAGAGTTTTTAACTTGGTGCATTTGGATTGAAAACGATGAACTTGAAAATTACTGCTACTTGCAAATCTGGTCAATGATCCATAGTCTTCATAAGGTTTGGTATGAAATCTTTACATTCGTAGGAAGATCTCTATGAACATTTTACCAGTTTCTACAAACTGGTTGTATGACTTCAATATTGTTAAACTGTTGATTATTGGTAGCCAGAAGAAAGGATACCAACAATCTCTACGAACACTCTACCCGTTTATTCAAACTGGTTGCATAGTCGCAACAATATTGTTCAGCTGTTTAATTTACGGTAACTAGGTCAAAGGACAGCAACTATCTCTTCAAACATTTTACCCGTTTCTACAAACTGGTTGCATAGACACAATGTTGGTAAACTGCTAATTAATGGTAGCCAGAACAATATCAACAATATCTACAAACACTTTACCAGTTTCTACAAACTGGTTGCACAGTCGCAATATTGGTAAACTGCTAATTAATGGTAGCCATAACAATACCAACAATCTCTACGAACATTTTACCCGCTTCTAAAAACTGGTTACACAGTCGCAATATTGTTAAGCTGTTAATTAACGGTAACCAGAGCAAAGGACACCAACAATGCCAATAGCAACTGACTTTGCAATCTGAGGAACAGCAACTTTGGCTGCAGAACAATCTTCCTCGGAATTAACCACTGATGAAACTTCTACCAAAAGTCATGTAGCTTCTGAGCCAATCTTGTTATTGTCATTTCTCTGTCATATGGGCACCTATCCAAACTGTGCATCTTATGATATTCTTCTGTTATTAGCATTTCATATTTAATGACTAGTTTCTTCACTCAGGGGCCTATCACTGATGCCAAAATGAAATTGAATACAAGGAATCTTGAAGAAGCAGACAGAAAATAAAGTGGCTTCATGAACCAAGGAACAAATGGAGAATTCAGACTTAAAAACAGTTCTGCAGAGCCAATATTATTATCATTTCTCCTTCACATAGGCACCTCTTTAAGTTATATATTGTATTCAAATATATTGTATTATATTCGTTAGAGTTAAGTAATGAATCTGGTGATGACTGTTCTCAGGACAGGGAGGTCACCACATTCCCTGAATAGTTCAGAGACCAAGCTCTGGACAACTATTTGGTCTAGATTCGAATTGTTAGAATTACACAGACTGTGTTTGCCCTGTGACGTCACAGACCAATATCATTGACATTGAAAGTTAAGGGATTGACTACTCTGTGATAAATGATCAATTGAATATATATATTTTTATAGTGTATGGATTTAATGCTCAATATATAGGTTCGTACGGAATAAGATATTAATCACAGTAAAATCATTTCAAAAACAACGTCCGTATATTATTTGGTATCAAAATAATACACATATGATTACAGTGACTCTTTTCTCTGATAGTACATCATTCCAGTGACTCTTTTCTCCGATAGTACATCATCACAGTGACTCTTTTGTCTGATAGTACATCATCAAAGTGACTCTTTTCTCTGATAGTACATCATCACAGTGACTCTTTTCTCTTATAGTACATCATCACAGTGACTCTTTTCTCTGATAGTACATCATCACAGTGACTCTTTTCTCTGATAGTATACATAATCACAGTGACTCTTTTCTCTGATAGTACATCATCACAGTGACTCTTTTCTCTCATAGTACATCATCACAGTGACTCTTTTCTCTGATAGTACATCATCACAGTGACTCTTTTCTCTGATAGTATATCAGCACAGTGACTCTTTTCTCTGATAGTATATCATCACAGTGACTCTTTTCTCTGATAATACATCATCACAGTGACTCTCTTCTCTGATAGTACATCATCACAGTGACTCTTTTTTCTGATAGTACATCATCACAGTGACTCTTTTCTCTGATAGTACATCATCACAGTGACTCTTTTCTCTGATGGTATATCATCACAGTGACTCTTTTCTCTGATAGTACATCATCACAGTAACTCTTTTCTCTGATAGTACATCATCACAGTGACTCTTTTCTCTGATGGTACATCATCACAGTGACTCTTTTCTCTGACAGTACATCATCACAGTGACTCTTTTCTCTGTTAGTACATCATCACAGTGACTCTTTTCTCTGATGATACATCATCACAGTGACTCTTTTCTCTGATAGTACATCATCACAGTGACTCTTTTCTCTGATAGTACATCATCACAGTGACTCTTTTCTCTGATGATACATCATCACAGTGACTCTTTTCTCTGATAGTACATCATCACAGTGACTCTTTTCTCTGATAGTACATCATTACAGTGACTCTTTTCTCTGATAGTACATCATCACAGTGACTCTTTTCTCTGATAGTACATCATCACAGTGACTCTTTTCTCTGATAGTACATCATCACAGTGACTCTTTTCTCTGATAGTACATCATCACAGTGACTCTTTTCTCTGATAGTACATCATCACAGTGACTCTTTTCTCTGATAGTACATCATCACAGTGACTCTTTTCTCTGATAGTACATCATCACAGTTACTCTTTTCTCTGATAGTACATCATCACAGTGACTCTTTTCTCTGATAGTACCTAATCACCCTTTTGAATAATAAACATAGTTTGTTGTGATTGCTGCATATGCTACTGTACATCAACATACCTGATGATGTTGAGTTGTAAACTGTTTATAGGGTTTCTAGAGCAGTGTATTGGACACCTCTTTAAACTTGATTAGATATCAGTTGAACAGATTGAAAGATATGAATATGTAAACACAATTACGCATATGGCTATAGAAGGTTACATGCGGGTTCTTTCTTCATCTCTCAATGTGACTGTGTGTGTCTTTATTAGATAGGAAAATAATTTTATATCAGAATTTTTTAAAGTAATTATAAAAATGTTTATATATATATACAATTTTTAGGGTTTTGTATAGTCAAATTTCCAAATTAGTTTTTCAATTTTAAAATATTGAAAAAACAAAAATTTAAAACTCGGAAATTTATAATCAATTAGGAAGAAAAATTTAATATTTTATGAATTTAATAAAAAAAATTCAATCACCAGATGCTAATAATTAGGTAGGATGAGTTCCGAATTATCGGTCAGTACTACCTCTTCGGTCATATAAGAAAAAACAATATAAAAATTATTTTCATTACAAAGTCCTATAATAATAAGTTTTATATTGTTTTTTCTTATATGACCGAAGTGTAGTACTGACCGATAATTCGTAACCTACTCTACACGAAAAAAGTCTAAATACTTTACTATTAAAAAAATGAATATATTTTGATATCCATATTTAAATGTTTTTTTTAAATGATAATGCATTAAATTTCCATTCAGTATTTAATTCACACCTGGCAGTTGATGCTTTACCCTAAGGTATTCTTTTCATTTAGTTCATACGGTGTCACAAATAGTGACAGATGAGTGTCAGGCTCTGACGAGAAGTGACACAAAAAACTGACACCGCTGCTAAAAAAAACACCAGATTTACATTTAGTGACGTTCGTGAGATGTTAATTGGAGAAAATTTAAATGGTTCAACACGGAATGAACATTTAAAAATACTTAAATTTAAAATATTTTAATTTTTTTTTAAATACTTAAAATATATTTTAAAAATAATTTGAAAATATTTGTAAAATATTAAAAAAATATTTTCAAAATATTTAAAACAGTTTTAAAAATGATATCTAAAAAAACACACTAATCTTTTATTTAATTCAATAATAACAATTTAATAAGATTTAAAATATGTCACTAGTTTTTAATTAATAAAGTGTAATATTATTTATGCTTCTTATTTTGTTTAATGCCTAATTTTGTTTACATTCGTACTCAGTTGTATTAATAATTATATAAAGTATTAATATCATATACTTTAAACATCGGGTAATATAAATTCGTATCTTAGATGTCAATCAATTACCTTTGTCAACTAGGTACAATAAATTATTTTAATCGTGAATTATTGTATTTATGATGATAAATCGTCATCGATAATTTTAATCAAAGGCATTACCGATATCCGTCCGGGACGTCACCGGTCAGTGATTTTTTATGACTGAGGAGAGACGGTACTGTGTGAATATGTCCGTTGAATTTAATGTAACGATATATTTTTTCACTGACACCGTATCACTGAGAGGAGAGTGACGGAGACGGACCGGTGACGTGCCGGACGGATATCAGTGATGTGTGAAGCAGCCTTTTTGCGTTCGATCGGAGTTAAGAAAATCGTCTATTTTACGATATTATTATTCGACAAAAACCCAATTGTAATTAATTACCAATTTTAAGTCCTTTTGTCGTATAATTCCTTCAAAATCTCGATGTTCCTGTCTTTATTATGATATTTTACGATAAAATACCATCAATATTTACCGTAATGGACAATGACAGACAATCTACCGATTATCTAATTTCAAACTGGATAATACTCTAATTTATAATGAATATACCAATACAAAAACTGTATTTATGATTGATATACCGTATGAATAATATTTTTTATTTAAATAACATATAGGAACTATTAAACACGTGTAATTTAACAACCCCTATAACACAAGCTCTATCAACATGCTGATTAATAGACGCTTTAGTGCGTCCAAACGAAAAGCATGACTGGCATTTTATTTTAGTAGTCATTACCGTATTCATAGCGTTGAAATATTAATTACCTATGAATAACTCTATTAGTTGAACAAATTGCCTAGCATTTCATTCTTGTATTGAAATGACGATGTATTTTATCTCATATAACAGAGAAACAAATTAATATGGTAAAAAAAGGAAAATTAGCATTCATTCATTGTAGGACATTATAAAATTAAAAACTATACTATATGGAGTTATATTGATTTGGTAATAAGAAAACAAATCTGTTTTCATTAATTACTTTACTAACTGAAGCCTTTTCCCCTTTTCCTTTTAAATCCCTTTACCTTTCTTTCTCTAAATCTACTTCCTGAATCCTTTCCTTCTCGAACTCTACTACCTAAATCCTTTCTTTCTCTGACTCTACTACCTAAATCCTTTCTTTCTCTAACTCTACTACCTAAATCCTTTCTTTCTCTGACTCTACTACCTAAATCCTTTCTTTCTCTAACTCTACTACCTAAATCCTTTCCTTCTCTAACTCTACTACCTAAATCCTTTCTTTCTCTAACTCTACTACCTAAATCCTTTCTTTCACTAACTATACTACCTAAATCCCTTCTTTCTCTAACTCTACTACCTAAATCCTTTCCTTCTCTAACTCTACTACCTAAACCCCTTCTTTTTCTAACTCTACTACCTAAATCCTTTCAGGGTGCCAGAACTTACAAAGCTTTAGAATCTCTTCAAGTAATTCAGACCTGTTTTGTCTCACTCGACAACTTAGAATAATCCCCACTGTCACTCATCAGAATTTACTGTTCCGCTTCTCCTGCAACTCTTCACAATAACAGTCTCTCTTGCAGGCATTAGTATCATTACATCTAACTGATTTAGATATCCTGATGCAATTAGTACCAGAGATAAAAGGCTACGAGTTATTGTCTTGTATAAAATTAATCATTTTCAATTAAAAATGGTAATTCTAGATAGTATACTCTACTTGTAGAAAGAATATAAGTCAATAAAGATATGTTCAGGTAAAATTAAATAGTTATAGGGATCACATATACAACTAGAATGGCCCGTCGTAAAGCGCATACCTTCACCAACGCTACATTTTTTTGTTCATTTTGACCTTTTTGTGACCTTGACCTCCGACCCGATTGCTCCCAAAATCTAATCAATTGGTTTCAGGATAATGGACAATCGTTTCACCGAATTTCAGGCAATTTGGTTAGATAACATTATATAAGTTCTGCTTAAATTTCCAAATGATTTTTTCCTCTTATATCATATCCAAATGATAATAAATGTTATAGAAAGAGAAAGTTTCAAAAAATGTTAATATAAATTACCATCTTCATTATAGTCGCACACCGAAAAATAAAGTGTAAAAAGTGATACCGAGGCTATGCTAAATAAGTTACTCGTCAACCCTAGGTGTATCAGACCTTACGACACTTCAAATGGGCTTGTTGTACCCCTTCAGAGTCAAGTTATCGTGACGATATGCTTGGTGTCATCGGTGACAAGGCTACAGTAATGATGCGCGTCTCCCAAAGAAGTTTAGCGAGGTGACATGTTCGCTCTGTTTAGTAATATATTAAATAGCATAAATGAATATTTAACCTGAATTAATTTGAGCATGTGAAAACGAGAATAAATATGATATTCTTGTAATATAAATATAAAGAAAGTATATTAAACACTCAAAAAAAAAAATCACAATGGTGCCTAACTAACGTAAGAGAAAAAGAGGTTGTCCGATCGTTTGAGGTAATTATCTCCAAATATTAAAACCGCGCAAAATATATCTTTTGAAATGGTACATATATGTCACATTCGGGCATAGACGGTTAATACATGAAATACCATTTTTCATGTATTATATTTATTTTGGAATCTATTTTGTAATACAATTCCCTCACTATTTCCAACATTAATATCTTATAATAAACAATAAATTGATTATAATTAAATGTCTCTCATAAATAGTCGAAATCAAAGTCATAATTTATTCCATCATTACTCCTTATTTAATCGAAACTAGGAGATTAAATGAATAAGTAATTGAAGGATAAATTGGTGACTATAATCCAGACGAAATAATAATAACAATTAGCAATAACTGATTTAGGGAGGATGTACAATCCATTTCTAGTTCATCATGTCCGTGCCTGTCTCTTTTTTAATTACTCTGTAGCTGAACCTGCAAGACAGATTTATGTGCTATTCATGTGAACTCGTAACTGTAAGTTTTCTTGGAGATTACATTAGTGTCTTGACTCTAATATATGAGACTGAAATGAAAGCTAGAGCGATTCTCTTAATCATTTACGCTTCTCTTAATCATTTGCGATTCTCTTAATTATTTGCGATTCTCTTAATCATTTACGCTTCTCTTATTCATTTATGATTCTCTTAATCATTTACGATTATCTTAATCATTTACGCTTCTCTTATTCATTTACGATTCTCTTAATCATTTACGATTCTCTTAATCATTTACGATTCTCTTAACCTTTTTGATTCTTTTAATCATTTATCATTCTCTTAATCATTTACGCTTCTCTTAATTATTTCGATTCTCTAAATCATTTGCGATTCTCTTAATTATTTACCATTCTCTTAATCATTAACCATTCTCTTAATCATTTACCATCCTCCTAATCATTAACCATTCTCTTAATCATTTACCATTCTCTTAATCATTTACCATTCTCTTAATCATTTACCATTCTCTTAATCATTTACATTTCATTTACCATTCTCTTAATCATTTACATTTCATTTGCGATTCTCTTAATCATTTGAGATTCTCTTAATCATTTACGATTCTCTTAATCATTTACGATTCTCTTAATCATTTACGATTCTCTTAATCATTTACGATTCTCTTAATCATTTACGATTCTCTTTATCATTTACGATTCTCTTAATCATTTACGATTCTCTTAATCATTTACGATTCTCTTAATCATTTACGATTCTCATAATCATTTACGATTCTCTTAATCATTTACGATTCTCTTAATCATTTACGATTCTCTTAATCATATACGATTCACTTAATCGTTTACGATTCTCTTAATCAGTTAGTTATAAATTTGATATTATCCAATTTACGTGTTTCCTTTTCAATAAATAACTTTATTTGAGAGTTTATAGCATATAATAGAATAGAATAAAATTGTATTTTTAATATATATATTTCTTCTTTAACCGTATGGTTTATTTTAGGCTATTTTGATATAGTAATCTTTTCACACTCGAATTCGTTATATTAATTTTTTTTTTTTTTCACCAGCAGATTGATACATTTTGCCTTTTCAATTTTTATCATACATTTTCATCTACCCGTTAATTGCTACAAATTATTTTTTCTATTCCTATTTCTAGTTCTACACCGTCGTATTCATAACTTGAATATCCTTCTCGTTGCATCAACACAAATCTTGGCGATAGGTTTCTTCTGAATTGATGTGCATACACTAAGCTCGACTCTAAGTCTGTTTTATGAAGGATTACTTCAACAGGTCAGTAAACTTCTTACCCTATTTGGAGTCTTGCTCTGGGATTATAATTTATAATAATAAAGTAATGGATGGAGGCAACAGCTTATCCACTAGGCGTGAGATGTAGGTAGTAATTCAGCAAATTAGATTCCTATTAACACATTTATATTATAGAGTTGATGCTAAAATGCATGCATATTCCGTACTATTAGGTATTCACTGTGTCATCTTTTGAATTAATTTATTCCTTTTAATATAAAAAAAAATTAATTCAATTATTGTTCTATTAAATTTAAATTTTAAATATTTTTAATTTGATCATTTTTTTTCATTCTTTAAATAGTTCATCACCTAAATTTTGTTTAAATTCAAACAGAAATTTGATTACTAAGTTACGACAAATAAAATACGAATAGGAAACGAAAGATTAATGAGTAGTTTTCAAAGTTGACTTCGGATGTTATTGCTGCGGTGGTAGTCAGTATTCCATCGGCCGCTGTAGAGATAACACGTGCAGGTGGACGCTCGTCAGAGAAAAAACTAAGAGTCAATTATAATGAAACACTAGACCTAAATTTTGATTTATTTGCTTTACATGTTGATGAATTGAAATATAATCTCGAGTTAGGTTACTTGACAAAGTTTTATGGTTTCTATAAATTTCTATTTAATCCGTGAGAACTATCGAACTAATATCAATTTGATGAACTTTACCATTCACTATCGCTTTACATCTTCTAACACAAAATATCAATTTAATAACAGATAACCGAATAGAATATTTACGAACACTTTCATAAAATTCCTTATACAGCTTTATTATCTAACCCTTCATTTCGATACAGTAACATTAAATAGCTATTTAGATAAAGTGACGATCATTTGGGCATTTTCTTATGTATGTTTTACACTATCAATGTCCTCATTAAACTATCTAAACATCTATAAAGTCGTGCATGATAAAAAAGGAAATCCAGTTTCGGTTAAGGGACTTTGTTTACCATAAAAATTATCAGATGATATGTATAATTGTCTCTTAAATTCTATTTCTGGCCAGTTTTCTTTCAGCGCGTTGTTATAATTAACCGTTAAATGCGCTATTAAATTTTAATATGAAACTATTTTGGAAAGTATTCGTATTTTGTATATAATCATTAATTGGCTATCCAATCAGTTTTATGTAAAATCCACTCGATAGCAAACATTGAAGAAGTCAACCCCTCCATTTGTCGCAATGTAAACAAGTAACTAGATAATGGCAGTTATAAACAGAATTCAGTATATAGGCACGAGCTAACGAAAGTAAATAGATTAGACAGATTGCCATTTGTTTACCAGAGACTGTCTTACTACCCAAACACGTCTTTAGCGGGAGAGGGAATAAATAAAACAATGAATTTATGATCTTCGGTGAAACACTCTCGAAAGTCGCTATTGGGTAAGTTCTCCACTGAGCTAATAATTCACTTCTTAGGTTACTGGAATAACTGAGGTTGTTGCCCTCAAATCCATCTTTCTCCTGTCTCAAAAGCTTTCAAATTTGGCTTGTTTGACTCCTGGTCTCTTGAACCACCGAATGTCATCCATCTTGTTCTTGCACCGACGGCCCTTGAAACCAAAGATAGGAGATGTTTTTGCGGCGTTGTTTTTCTCATTGAGGAAACATAATATTTTATCTTGTGATTTATTTATAAGGGTCTTTATTATGTCTACATTATAGCGATGTGAAATTTTATCAGCAGAATAAAAGCATTACAAGTTGCAACAATTATTATGTAAGGAATTGAAAGATATGGACAAATTTCATTTGAGTTTTTTTCAATTTATATTCCTATATTTACAATACGAAAAATAATAGTTCACATAAGTATTTAGATTATTTTCAGGATTTATGATCAGATTTAGATCTCTGTTATTCCGAATGAAACGGTACACTTATCTGTCAATTCATTACACAATATATTACAGAATACAAAATATCAGCAACACCACATATCAGCAACACCACATACTGCACACCACATATCAGCAACACCACATACTGCACACCACATACTGCACACCACATACTGCACACCACATACTGCACACCACATACTGCACACCACATATCAGCAACACCACATACTGCACACCACATACTGCACACCACATATCAGCAACACCACATACTGCACACCACATACTGCACACCACATACTGCACACCACATACTGCACACCTCATACTGCACACCACATACTGCACACCACATACCACCACATACTGCACACCACATACCACCACATACTGCACACCACATACCACCACATACTGCACACCACATACCACCACATACCCCACACCTCCCACATGAGTCAAGCTGCTGAATGGCTCTGTAAGTACACTTTGCCTTTGCCTTTTCAATAGGGCCTATTTTTATCAGAGTCTCAGATCTGTCAAGAAGCAAATGAGTTGAAGATGAATCAGCTTACAACTGACAACAATTTATGATGAGAGACGAGAAGAGTTCATTAGTTTATTAGTTCGTATTAGTGGAAGAGGGGAAAAGTAATAAATAGAGAGTGTTTATTCCTTCCTCTTTTTGGGGATGAGTGTATTTGAATTTGGTGAGAATAGATGATTAGCGGATGATTTGATGATTTCTTTCTTATATTTTAGTATATTTATTCAGCGCTATTTGCAGATATGCGCAATCTCGAGTATGCGCAGCGCGTTTTTGAACCTTTTTAACCCACTTATACTGAGGGTGCGTTAATACCTTACTTTTTATTCATTTCGAAATCGAATACTGTTATGCGTATCAAGGGGCGTGCCGTCCCAAATACCCCCCTGCCAGGTCATTAAACAATCATGAAGTGTGCAGTACAACAAACTAGCGGATACAACAAACTACATCACTGCCCCTCTTCATATATTCATATCTAAATGAAGATTATTTTGAAACACTCAGCTTGAATGGCCGTTATATAGATTGTTGTATCCGCTAGTTTGTTGATGACGCTCGCTCGGGGGCGGCAGGTGACACGCCCCTCTATACTCCTACATTAGTAATGGAGATCAGAAAAACGATAGAATACGTGTGCATAATAACCACCATAATATTTAATAGATATGTTCCATGGTAGCATAGAAATACAGTGCAAACTATTATTTACTGTAGCCTCCGCTATAATCAGAAACCAAGTTTATAAAACTTTATTATAAACTTTCTATCATTAATATGTAACTATTCATAATGAACTGAAGTAAAAAAAGAAGTCATGAATAAATTACCTAGTTACTTTGTCGTAAGTCATGAATAAATTACATAGCTACTATGTCGTAATTGTTGAATAAATTACCTAGTTACTGTGTCGTAATTTCTACGGCATCGTACCTCCACAGGTGTCTGTCTGCAAAGTAAATACGGGACTACTTTTCCCGGGAGGAATTTGGTGAGTCGAAGTAACGTCACCGACATTGAAGATCATTTATACCGCGACAGAAAACTGGAGAGGAGAGAGAGAGAGATGGAAAGAAGGAAGGGGAGATGGTAAGAAGGAAGAGGAGATGGTAAGAAGGAAGAGGAGATGGTAAGAAGGAAGGGGAGATGGTAAGAAGGAAGGAGAGATGGCAAGAAGGAAGAGGAGATGGTAAGAAGGAAGGAGAGATGTTTAGAAGGAAGAGGAGATGGTAAGAAGGAAGAAGAGATGGTAAGAAGGAAGAAGAGATGGTAAGAAGGAAGGGGAGATGGTAAGAAGGAAGGAGAGATGGTAAGAAGGAAGAAGGAGAGATGGTAACAAGGAAGGAGAGATGGTAAGAAGGAAGAAGAGATGGTAAGAAGGAAGGGGAGATGGTAAAAAGGAAGGAGAGATGGTAAGAAGGAAGAAGGAGAGATGGTAAGAAGGAAGGAGAGATGGTAAGAAGGAAGGGTAGATGGTAAGAAGGAAACTGAAATAAATTAATAGGAGAAAATAATATGATTTAGAATTAGTAATTAATCAAAAATTGGACTTTTAGCATCCCTCTCTTATCCAAAATTCAGCAATTTCATAAATATTTTTTTTTTTAATATTTTAGCAGCTAAGTATAAATATTTAAAATAAACATTTTTGAATAAGAAATAAAATAAATAAATTAGTTTCGAAACAGTTTCATACGATAACACTGTACCAACTCCAAAGCTTATAATTTGTTTAGAAATAGCCTTTTTTCAATAAGGGTGTTGTCCCATTAGGTACAACCTATTCCATTCCTTGTAATAACTTTAAATTCTGCCCAAGGCTTAGTACATGTATCAGCATGGACCACTTTTAAGCATTCGGAAATAGCTGGGGTAAGTTCTAAATTATCGGTCATTTTCACATTATAGGACATGGAAAAAAAATAATTATCCAAGATACCTGCAGGTATCTTGGATACGAATTAAAATAAAAGTTAAATAATAATTACTATATTCTTTTTCTAACGTGTCCGAAAATGTAAAACTGAGCAATAATTAAGAACTTGCCCTATTGGAAATTTTCAAATCACATCACCTCGGTATCACTGATTAGCTTTTGAAATAATTTTCAAAAAAAAAAAAAAAAAAAATGATATAATTTTGAGGATAAAAATAAAGAAAAATTATATTATTATATCTCTGATAGTACATCATCACAGTGACTCTTTTCTCTGATAGTACATCATCACAGTGACTCTTTTCTCTGATAGTACATCATCACAGTGACTCTTTTCTCTGATAGTACATCATCACAGTGACTATTTTCTCTGATAGTACATCATCACAGTGACTCTTTTCTCTGATAGTACATCATCACAGTGACTCTTTTATCTGATAGTACATCATCACAGTGACTCTTTTCTCTGATAGTACATCATCACAATGACTCTTTTCTCTGATAGTACATCATCACAGTGACTCTTTTCTCTGATAGTACATCATCACAGTGACTCTTTTCTCTGATAGTACATCATCACAGTGACTCCTTTCTCTGATAGTACATCATCACAGTGACTCTTTTCTCTGATAGTACATCATCACAGTGACTCTTTTCTCTGATAGTACATCATCACAGTGACTCTTTTCTCTGATAGTACATCATCACAGTGACTCTTTTCTCTGATAGTACATCATCACAGTGACTCTTTTCTCTGATAGTACATCATCACAGTGACTCTTTTCTCTGATAGTACATCATCACAGTGACTCTTTTCTCTGATAGTACATCATCACAGTGACTCTTTTCTCTGATAGTACATCATCACAGTGACTCCTTTCTCTGATAGTACATCATCACAGTGACTCTTTTCTCTGATAGTACATCATCACAGTGACTCTTTTCTCTGATAGTACATCATCACAGTGACTCCTTTCTCTGATAGTACATCATCACAGTGACTCTTTTCTCTGATAGTACATCATCACAGTGACTCCTTTCTCTGATAGTACATCATCACAGTGACTCTTTTCTCTGATAGTACATCATCACAATGACTCTTTTCTCTGATAGTACATCATCACAGTGACTCTTTTCTCTGATAGTACATCATCACAGTGACTCCTTTCTCTGATAGTACATCATCACAGTGACTCTTTTCTCTGATAGTACATCATCACAGTGACTCTTTTCTCTGATAGTACATCATCACAGTGACTCTTTTCTCTGACAGTACATCATCACAGTGTCTCTTTTCTCTGATAGTACATCATCACAGTGACTCTTTTCTCTGATAGTACATCATCACAGTGACTCTTTTCTCTGATAGTACATCATCACAGTGACTCTTTTCTCTGATAGTACATCATCACAGTGACTCTTTTCTCTGATAGTACATCATCATAGTGACTCTTTTCTCTGATAGTACATCATCACAGTGACTCTTTTCTCTGATAGTACATCATCACAGTGACTCTTTTCTCTGATAGTACATCATCACAGTGACTCTTTACTCTGATAGTACATCATCACAGTGACTCTTTTCTCTGATAGTACATCATCACAGTGACTCTTTTCTCTGATAGTACGTCATCACAGTGACTCCTTTCTCTGATAGTACATCATCACAGTGACTCTTTTCTCTGATAGTACATCATCACAGTGACTCTTTTCTCTGATAGTACATCATCACAGTGACTCTTTTCTCTGATAGTACATCATCACAGTGACTCTTTTCTCTGATAGTACATCATCACAGTGACTCTTTTCTCTGATAGTACATCATCACAGTGACTCTTTTCTCTGATAGTACATCATCACAGTGACTCTTTTCTCTGATAGTACATCATCACAGTGACTCTTTTCTCTGATAGTACATCATCACAGTGACTCTTTTCTCTGATAGTACATCATCACAGTGACTCTTTTATCTGATAGTACATCATCACAGTGACTCTTTTCTCTGATAGTACATCATCACAGTGACTCTTTCCTCTGATAGTACATCATCACAGTGACTCTTTTCTCTGATAGTACATCATCACAGTGACTCTTTTCTCTGATAGTACATTATCACAGTGACTCTTTTCTCTGATAGTACATCATCACAGTGACTCTTTTCTCTGACAGTACATCATCACAGTGACTCTTTTCTCTGACAGTACATCATCACAGTGTCTCTTTTCTCTGATAGTACATCATCACTGTGACTCTTTTCTCTGATAGTACATCATCACAGTGACTCTTTTCTCTGATAGTACATCATCACTGTGACTCTTTTCTCTGATAGTACATCATCACAGTGACTCTTTTCTCTGATAGTACATCATCACAGTGACTCTTTTCTCTGATAGTACATCATCACAGTGACTCTTTTCTCTGATAGTACATCATCACTGTGACTCTTTTCTCTGATAGTACATCATCACTGTGACTCTTTTCTCTGATAGTACATCATCACAGTGACTCTTTTCTCTGATAGTACATCATCACTGTGACTCTTTTCTCTGATAGTACATCATCACAGTGACTCTTTTCTCTGACAGTACATCATCACAGTGACTCTTTTCTCTGACAGTACATCATCACAGTGTCTCTTTTCTCTGATAGTACATCATCACTGTGACTCTTTTCTCTGATAGTACATCATCACTGTGACTCTTTTCTCTGATAGTACATCATCACAGTGACTCTTTTCTCTGACAGTACATCATCACAGTGACTCTTTTCTCTGACAGTACATCATCACAGTGTCTCTTTTCTCTGATAGTACATCATCACTGTGACTCTTTTCTCTGATAGTACATCATCACAGTGACTCTTTTCTCTGATAGTACATAATCACTGTGACTCTTTTCTCTGATAGTACATCATCACAGTGACTCTTTTCTCTGATAGTACATCATCACAGTGACTCTTTTCTCTGATAGTACATCATCACAGTGACTCTTTTCTCTGATAGTACATCATCACAGTGACTCTTTTCTCTGATAGTACATCATCACTGTGACTCTTTTCTCTGATAGTACATCATCACAGTGACTCTTTTCTCTGATAGTACATCATCACAGTGACTCTTTTCTCTGATAGTACATCATCACAGTGACTCTTTTCTCTGATAGTACATCATCACTGTGACTCTTTTCTCTGATAGTACATCATCACTGTGACTCTTTTCTCTGATAGTACATCATCACAGTGACTCTTTTCTCTGATAGTACATCATCACAGTGACTCTTTTCTCTGATAGTACATCATCACAGTGACTCTTTCCTCTGATAGTACATCATCACAGTGACTCTTTCCTCTGATAGTACATCATCACAGTGACTCTTTCCTCTGATAGTACATCATCACAGTGACTCTTTCCTCTGATAGTACATCATCACAGTGACTCTTTCCTCTGATAGTACATCATCACAGTGACTCTTTTCTCTGACAGTACACAAAGCATTCATTTCCCCAAAAAGTGTTCGATATAATTACATAGACTCATTAAAGTAAATCTGTTTAGGTATGCAATATACACGCGTGTTGGGGCATACAGACTGGCTTGGGGCTATACCATTTTATAGCGGCTAGACGGGCCCAAAAAAACCCTTGGGGGTAAAAGGTATAGGTGTGATTAGAGGTATAAGAAGCCTATAGTCAGGTATAGGAATGATTAGACGTATAAGAAGCCTATAGTCAGGTATAGGTATGATAGAGGTATAAGAAGCCTATCAGGTATAGGTATGATAGAGGTATAAGAAGCCTATAGTCAGGTATAGGTGTGATAGAGGTATAAGAAGCCTATAGTCAGGTATAGGTGTGATTAGAGGTAAATACAATAATAATTCATCATAAATTAAAAAATAAACTTTTGGTCTATCGTCTTTCGTCGGACATATCCGATAAATAACCAAGATAATGTCGGAAAAACTATTTATACGATATATTACGTTCAATATTTTACAGTAATGGACAATAATGGAGATATTGCCAAGACTGAATTTTCCGACTATATAGGTACTCATAATTTACATACATGATGATTGGACAACAAATGTACAATTGACAGTTAATTATTTATAAGTAGAAAATAGGTGTCAAATAGAGATACATAGATTATTATTTGTTTAATTTTGATTAGAAACGTCAGGATAAATATGATTGATATTTTATCTAATTTTTTCCTTATCTCTGTATACTTAGAATTTGGCGTAAACTATATCGGTGGCCGGAAATTTTGGTCTGAGAATTATAAATGGTCGTTTATGTAGTTTGCTGTATCCGCTAGTTTGTTGTACTGCACACTTCATGATTGTTTAACGACCTGGTTCGGTGGGCGACAAGCTCCCCTGTACATCTAATTTATAAGTTTAATTTATAACTGAGACCGAATATTCCGCTCAAATCTCATGTTAAATACATGTCAAAACATGTCAGAATTACTAATGTTACGTATCATTTTACAACGGTTAATGAAGTTATTCGCTTTTAATGAATAAACAACACATTTTAGTATTCATAATTTCTAGTTTTTCTATTATTGATCTTGAATGAAATCACTATAAACTGAGAACGAATTTTCCTAAACCGAATTTTCCGAAACCGAACTTTCTGGGACCGAATTTTCCGAACCTGAATTTTCCTTGAACCAAAAATGTATCATCGTAAATAAAGAAAATATTTAATCTAAAAATATATGCAATATTCGACACGACAGATATTTTATAGTTTAAATATCTGTTTCAGTTAAAATACAGATAGCATTTTAACTGACAGTAATAATCGCCTGAAAAATCCTAATAAACATTTTGATAATTTTATCGAGATTATATTTATCAAAAATGTATATTGTTATTATGAACTAATTATAATTTAAATGGTATTTTTTCAAATAACCTCTTGAAATAATATTACGATATCGATATATGATATCTTATTTTTATATAAAATTTTAATTAACTATATTTTATTTCAAATTTCGTATTCCAATTTTTCCAAAACTTTTATATAATTTAAATCATAATTTATTTTCTTTTCAAATGTTATTATATTTATCGTTTTAAACAGAATAATTAAAGTTGTCTCTAAATTTATTAAATTTTAATATATACAACAGGTATTTATGAGCTAAATAAATATTCAAATAACAATTTATCAATGGAAAAATATCGCATTTTAAATTTTTTTTAATAAAAATCCAATTATTCTGGATTCGAAAGCGCTATTGAAATTCTGTTCCGATTCGACATAGGTACCCATAGTTCAAGCAGTTCCATTATACTTTAATGGCAGGACTTTACTTCAATTTAGAAGTTAATTATCCGCATTATATAATACCATTTCTTTGGTTCAATGTCCTCTTGCCACAACAATTCCTTGTAGCAAAACCTTAGGAAATTCTTGCTTTTGTAAAGTGTCTTCGTTTGTAATGCCAACGAAATCTATTCTTGGCCTTCGCCATCGGTAACCCCACAGATATAATCATTACCCATCACGGTGAACTTCTATTTTTTTAGTAATACAATTTTTTTTTAATTATAATTATGATCTCGTTATATCGTAAAATATCACCATTTCGGATATTGCAATCGACAATGTCCGACATGGTTTTTTTTTAATCAATGATAAATCATTATTGGATTTTCGTCGGAACTTCAGAAATAAACGTTAAAAAAAATTAACCAATTATATATTCAGCAATTACTAGCAATTAGTATTTTTGGATAATCAATTCGAAGAATTTTGCTACCTATAAACAATTTCGAAGTCAACTTAAGTCGTTAAAATTTACATTCGACAACCTTCTGTGTTTCAAATATAAATTAAGTTACGAATTATCGGTCGGTTTCACATATTCGGTCATATAAGAAAAACTATATAATAACTACAATTCATTTTATATTAATTGGTATCCATGATACCTGCAGGTATCATGGATACCTTAAAAAGTGTAAACATTAAATTTTTTAACAAGACATCAAACATCCTTATTTATAGGCCTTGACATAGTCTAGAATCTAGACGGTGATTTTGTCACAGGGTTTATTTTTTTCGTTTTTGATGGCGGAGGCCTTGATATAGTGTAGATGGTCATTTTCGTCACAGAGTAAGGTTACTCTTTAAAATTGTGACAGAAGCCAATACCCCTTGCGGTCTACCCACTTATCTAGGTAGGCAGTGATTCTTTGGGACACAAAGTCCTTGCCCACCTAGTCTGTAATTTAGCAACAAAAGCTGCCTTTGTGCACTACAAAAAGATTCTCCTCATCCACTCTAAGTTAATACAGTCTCTATACTATTGGTTATTGGGAAAAATATAAAGCTAGTCCTTCCGAATAGCAAAGTTAGCCATTCGAATTAGTGTCATTTATATTTGAAGACAATTTCATTTTAGTGATGAGAGAAAAAACAGATTTTGATGAGTTAGAAGCCGAATCTATAAGCTAAAACTTGAAAGGGCACTCGTAGAGCACATACCTTCAACTTTACTATTGAATATTTCGAGGTATGAATGACCTTGACCTTGACCTTTGACCCGATCGCTCTCAAAATCTAATCAAAAGGTTCCTGGATATAGACCAAATATGCCATCAAATTTTAGGCAATTTGGTTTAATACTTTTGAATTGTGCGAATAACAAGATTGTAAATAAAAAATACTGACCAAAACATGACCAATACCGTTCGTCTGCAATTAATAATAATTAATAATTTCGTAATTAATAATGAATTATTTTACGAAATAAAATATCTTGTTTAGATGTACAATTTCAGTGTGAAGATATACTATACTTAGTGTTCCTTTACTTAGTGTTCCTTTACTTAGGGTTCCTTTACTTAGAGTTCCTTTACTAAGGGTTCCTTTACTAAGGGTTCCTTTACTTAGTTTTCCTTTACTTAGTGTTCCTTTACTTAGTGTTCCTTTACTTAGGGTTCCTTTACTTAGAGTTCCTTTACTAAGGGTTCCTTTACTAAGGGTTCCTTTACTAAGGGTTCCTTTACTTAGTGTTCCTTTACTTAGTGTTCCTTTACTTAGTGTTCCTTTACTTAGGGTTCCTTAACTTAGGGTTCTTTTACTTAGGGTTCCTTTACTTAGGGTTCCTTTACTTAGTGTTCCTTTACTTAGGGTTCCTTTACTTAGGGTTCCTTTACTTAGGGTTCCTTTACTTAGGGTTCCTTTACTTAGGGTTCCTTTACTTAGTGTTCCTTTACTTAGGGTTCCTTTACTTAGGGTTCCTTTACTTAGTGTTCCTTTACTTAGGGTTCCTTTACTTAGGGTTCCTTTACTTATTGTTCCTTTACTTAGGGTTCCTTTACTTTTAAGTTGCTTTAATGTATTCACAGGCGTACTTTTTATCGCTCAAAATTCCAAAGTTTTCCCAATGCCGATTGCCAGACAGCCATCCATCCCTGAGCTAAGCAGATAAGGTTTGAATGACATGTCTCCCCCTCTCATAAGTGTATTTTAATGCTTCTGTTTACACAAAGCGAGCGAAAGTTATGAACATCGCATCTTCTTAGAGTAAGTAGATAGGTACAACAACACCCCTCTCATTTTAGGGGAGGAATTCTAATTATTGGAGAGTACCTACCTAGTCAGGTTACGAAGTAGGAAGATCTTATGAGATAACATATAGGACATCCGCAGTAATCGGTAAGTGTCTGTTGACTTCAGTCATGATTAGGGTTGTAACCATATATACACTAAAAATCATAGATCTTAAGAATATCATAGACGAAACGAAATGAAATGGTATCGAATACTATATACCACTGGTGTAGAACAATTCAATAGTCTTTAATTAATCCATCTAAAATATTTTCAGGATCTATGATTTTAAAAGCGTATTGTCACATCCCTAGTCATGATAGGTTCAAAACCTAGTACCTCATGTGACTTATTTTAAGTTCATCTTTTTCAGCATATCACTATCAGATAAGTACTACCACTGACAATCTAGAAAAAGTCAGCTCATCATCTAAAATGTCTCCAGTAATTTCAAACTTGGAAAATATTGATCAAATCCAGCAGCCAAATTAATTTCCATTTTTCCTCGAATCTTAAAATGTAATTAACTTGCGAAAAAAATACCAAGGCTAACTGCTTATTAAAACGGAAATTGAAAACAGGGGTTGGGACACTGTTTGCAGAGTTTACGAAAAAATGTCCTGCCGGAATGATGATGAAACAGTGTGCAATATCTTGTACCTAGTTGTGACGGAGAGGGGGAAATTCGTCTCCTGGAATTATTATACGAGAAAAGTGTATAATGAATTTTAGAGAAATCACGTTACGGCAACTGGAAATTAAATGGATACCCATTATAATGTTTGCCCCTCCCCCCCCCCCCCCCCACTATACCTTGTTAATATCACTACCTTAGATTTCTCATTTTTCTCTGTCCTTGAGTATTCCTGGGTGATTTATAAATATCGGATTTTATTTGGTGGAATTTTCCGCAGTGGAATTTTTCTCAGTGGAATCTTAACCAGTGGAACTTTTCTCAGTGGAATCTTACCCAGTGGAACTTTTCTCAGTGGAATCTTACCCAGTGGAACTTTTCTCAGTGGAATCTTACCCAGTGGAACTTTCGCAGTGGAATTTTCCCGGTTGAACTTTCCGCAGTGGAATCTCCCTCGCTCCTTTTTTTTATACGGTATATAAATTTCTTCAATAATTTAGATGCCTAAATTAATAAGATTTGTCATGATTTTTTTTGTTTGTGTACAAAAAAAGCTCAAATTTCAACCTCTTCATTTTCCTCCCTTACACCTCTTCATTTTCCTCCCTTAAACCTCTTCATTTTCCTCCCTTAGACCTCTTCATTTTCCTCCCTCACACCTCTTCATTTTCCTCCTATAAATCTCTTCATTTTCCTCCTTTAAATCTCTTCATTTTCCTCCCTTACACCTCTTCATTTTCCTCCCTTAAACCTCTTCATTTTCTCCCTTGCACCTCTTCATTTTCTGCATTGCACCTCTTCATTTTCCTCCCTTAAACCTTTTCATTTTCCTCTCTTACACCTCTTCATTTTCCTCTCATACACCTCTTCATTTTCCTCCCTTGCACCTCTTCATTTTCCTCTCTTACACCTCTTCATTTTCCTCCCTTACACCTCTTCATTTTCCTCCCTTACACCTCTTCATTTTCCTCCCTTACACCTCTTCATTTTCCTCCCTTAAACCTCTTCATTTTCCTCCTTTACACCTCTTCATTTTCCTCTCTTACACCTCTTCATTTTCCTCCCTTTCACCTCTTCATTTTCCTCCCATAAACCTCTTCATTTTCCTCCCTTGTGCAAACAGTTTCTCTCTAATAATTCCCTACGGTGGCCCCATCATCTCGGTACTGATTATTCTTATATTTTAACGACTTTAATCAGTAGGACGGAATGATTAATGATCACTGATCAATTATTAGATAATTGATCATTAAAGCCCCCACTTATCCGGTAATTAGGATGTTTCGCCGTCAGAGTTTGTTTTGAAATGGTGATAACGGTTCTCATTTTTAGACAATTCCTAATTTTGAAACTCTACATTAAAATCGTCAGTAATTAATGCATAAATTAATGGAAGCCTTTCTAACAATTGGAATTTATAATTATATAATTAATTATTCTTTCAGACACTAATTATTTAATAAAAATTGTACATTTAAACTTTTAAAATAATTGGTGGTTCATAATATAACTATTCTATAAATTATTATAGGGTAAGTTCTGAGTTATCGGACTGTTCCACATTTTCGATCATATATGAAACATATACAATAATGAATGTCATTAAAATGTTATATTTATTGGTATCCATGATACCTGCAGGTATCATGGATGCTAATTAAAATAAAAGTGTCATTATTATTATATATTTTATTTGTTACATGATCGAAAATGTGGAACAGTCCGAAAAATTATTAATAACTCCTATTCCAGTTTTTGGAATATTCCTTCTTGTTTTCTAGAGCGTAAAATCGCATCAATTCCTGTGCATAAATTTAGCGTGTAGAAAAGTTTGTTCGTCCCTCATGTTCCTTGGTTCCAAAAGCACTAAATCCAAAACTTGGTTCTCCTAAATCTGTCCTCCTAAATCCACCTAAGTTCTGCACAGGTAAAACGAATAGAAAAACATCAAGTTTGCGTAATAATGTAATTCCAGAGAAAATCCTAGTCTGATCGCATAAAGGGTCGTACACACGTAGGGTTTTTTAAGTCTTTCCACCATACTTTTTGCTAAGCTCCTCCTACTTTTTCCACGAGAATATAAGAAAAAACGATATAATAATTATTTATTATAGTTGGTATCTATGATACCTGCAGGTATCATGGATACCAACTGAAATAAATATTAATTACATCGTTTTTTCTTAAGTAGGAGGAGCTTAGCAAAAAGTCTGGTGGAAAGACTTAAAAAACCCTACGTGTGTACGACCCTTAACAAGCGTTTTCAGTAATAGATGGGTTCTGATATACCGAACAGTTCCACAAATTAAGATCATATAAGAAAAACGTATATAATTCTACATTTCAACTCGTTATTAAATAGAACAGTAAAGTACAGGCAGCGTCGTTCCATCTCAACTTATCAGCGAAATATTCCTATGCTATTCGTACGGGGATAAGGTTGCGTATTAAAAAATTCCCGTGTGATCGCATAATAAGCGGAGATATTTACCCACTGGAGGTTTGTTTCCAGAGACTGACTGCATCTTCTTCTACTCCAAATCTTCAAAGGGTTTCTTGTTTATTTCTCACAAAGGAGGAGGCTAATTAAAAACTCTGCTGCAAGTCTTGAGGATCGTTGTGCGATATTGTGAGTTGTTCAGCCCTTTCATCTTCCAAAGAGATGTTGTTACCGCTTCAACAACTACTGGTTTCAGATGCAAAATTTTTGGGGAACATGATTACCCATTGAATGGCGAAATATTGTTATATATAGAGGATTTAATGTTTGTAATGGAATAATGTTGATGTAAGAAAAAATGTAACGGAAAATTTTGAAAAGAAGTTCATCTATAAACTATAAAGTTAAAATTATTACAGCGAAAGAATATACAAATAACATCGAAAAAATGTAGAAAATAATACAAAATCTGTTTTTACGCCATTATATTTACGTGAATCTCAATTTATTCTTATTTTGTACAGGGTGTTTCATTCCACATCCAGAAAAATTTTACTGCTTGCATAAAAAGCCAAAAAAAACTGTATTTTGTCAATAAAAAAATGTCCAAAAAGGCATCGTTGCCGAGATATTGATACCCTGATTTTAGGGTAATTTTTAACATTCATAGGGAATTTCTCTTAAAACTAGCATTGTTTCACCAAAACCTAAACAATCAAAACTGCTTAGTTCACAAGATTCGACTTTTAAAATTTCAAAAGGATTCCTACCTAGATATTCACAAGTACTTACGTTACTAACAGATGGGTATTAGTGGAAAATTAAACTTAAAAGGCATTAATTGTACATTTAATAACATTATAATAGGTACTAAGGTCTGTAATATTCACTAATAACCATCTGTTAGGTTTAGGTTTTTGTTAGGTTTAGGTTTTTGTGAAACAGTGTTTGTTTTATGTGAAATTCCACTAGAATCAGAGTATCAAATTCAATAAAATGAAGCATTTTAGGACATTTTGTTTTTCCTGAAAAAGGGGTTTATTTTGGATTTGAAAGTTTTAAAAGTTGGTCGGAATAAATTATAGCCCTGTATAAATTATAGCTCTGGAACAGCACATTTTACCAGTTCTACAACCTCTGCTGAAAATTAGTTCCATTGAAATGTTGGCATAAGGTACAACCGATGTTCAGGAAGATTACCAGAGTAGGCCTAAGGGCTGGGCAGATGCCTATGTGTCTAATATGGGTATAAGAACTTACAATAAATGACTCCTATAACTATTAAAATAATTACGACAAATCTGCAAGTGGATACAGCCTACATATAGGTTCTGAAAAACCTAGCCTGATGAAAAAAAGTGTTCAACGATCTAAGATTTAGCGAAAATGTAATCGTTATTTATCATTCATTTGTAGTTTATCGCACCTCTTTCGTTGAACTGTTCCGACGAAAATACGATCAATATTTAAATAAATAAAATCAATATTTACCGTAATGGACGATAATAAACGATCTCCCTGGTATAAAATCCCAACTAGGTACTATCAAATAAAAAGAGTCTCCGCAAGATGTTACTTTAACAAATCTAAATTTTCTATTTTCCTATTAATTTACAAATTTATAAATTTGTCTTCATGTACCCAGACCAATTATAAAATATCTATAAACATTACAATCAGTAAAGTTTCTTTTTGGAAATGCGAAATCAGGAAACTGTTGAAAAATCATTACAGATACACATTTCTTTGACTGAACATATATTTTAATTCAGTTATCATCATTTTAAATAAATTTCTATCAAATTTGAATATAGTCGCAGATTATTTTTTCAAATTTTGAAATTTTTCCATTTTTTCCAAAAACCCTTTCATCTACATCTGAAGTTATTGTGGGGCCATAGAAGAATAAAAGAGGCCCCTTAATCATCTATTTGCCACCATAACTTTCTCCCTGAGCATCTCCCTTAGTTTTAATGTGTTGCTAATGCTTATTCCCCTGGCGGCAGTATTCACAACTAAAGAATTATAATCGAGAAAGTTCTGACAAATGCTCTCTACATATACAAGCGACTACTATATATATAAAGTACCTAATAAGCATAGCAAGATGATAAATTAATTTCCATATGCTAATTTATTGTAATTCCAAAACATAAATTGACGAATGTTATTACTTTTATATCGGTTTCTTTAATCTAAATTAGCTTTAGATAATTATAGTTCTTTAGACTCTGCAATGATATATTGTAACTAATAAAAAGTTATGTATGAGATGAATTCATTATTATACTCGAATGCAATATTCTAATCAGTATTTCTAGTTTGGCGTAACTCAAAATTAAGAACCAGTTCAAATATCTTACTCCTAATGAAAAATAATGTGTTTTTTTTACTTTTTTTCATGAAGCTCACCGAAATTATTATATTTTTATACACATGTTAATATCCTAACTTCCTTTCAAATATATCAGAGATCTTATCAGTTTAAGCCTAATAATCTGCAGAAAGATGATCAGGTTTCTATTTTGTGGTGGTAGGAAGCTATGCTGTATTTTCACACTCCTTTATTAAAATCTCATTCAGCCAATTATCTATTATAATGTCTCCTCCAAGCGTCGATGGAGAAAAAAGAACCTAGTGTCAGATTCCAGAGTTGAGCTGCCACTTCACCCGGTCTCCCGCCTCCCCTGCCTTTACCCGCGGTCTCCCCTCCTCCCATGCCGCCCTACCTCCACACACCACCATAAACCACCTATTCATTAGATAGCATCTGACTGGTGGAAGGCCCTGCTCACTGTGAATAATGTGACCAGGTTGAATAACCTAATCAAATTAGAAGATAAACATGTTAACCGATAAATTGCAAAGTGAATCTCCATTTTTAATTTCATATCTGATGTTTATGAGGCTATTACATCGGTCTAGATTTGGTAGAATATATTTTATTGATTAATATTCATACGGCCGAATGATTCATTAAAAAGAATCTTCAGGTGGATATGATATAGATTTTATTTCAGAAAATTGAGTATTTAATGTATGATCAGGTCGAAAGTGTAAAAAGAATAGTCCAGTACCACATTATATCTCGGGTATCACCTCGGGCAGGCATACCTAAATAATCACCAAGAGTTGCTTCGATTTTTCTTCTACCAGCTGCTTCTAGAAGTAACATTATTGGGCATTTATTATGCTCGACTTTAATGAGTGAAGCAACTTCAAAATTAAGATTTAAAAAGGAACCTGCAATGTTAGTATCGTCTTGACTTTGATTCTTAAACCTGCCACTGTGAAATGATGACCATTATCTTTATAATGCAACAAATTCATTATTGATAGGGTTGTGACAATATGCTTTTAAAATCATAGATCCCGAAAATATTGCAGACGGAGATAATTAAATTGTACTGAATCGTTCTACACCAGCGGTATATAGTATTCGATACCATTTCATTTCGTCTGTGATATTCTTTAGATTTTAAAAGAAGAATGTGGTAACCCTAAATTATTATTAAATAGGTAAAATGTGATAGTAGGAAACATTTGCCTATCACTAACGCTAAGCTAGCTCTATTACATCAAACATTTAATGACCTTAGAGCTCCTTCATATCAGCACTAAATCACAGGCTTACTTTCAAGTTTTTAATTAGTATATCTCCCTAAGACTTCAATATGTACCCGACACCTTGAAAGCTGATCTCTTTCAAGACATCCAAGACATAGAAGGCTGGGACTACTTTTTTGTCCCACTAATGACGATATTCATAAGGTAGCATTTATACATAATACAAACCATAAAAAGGGCATGGAATATGTCATACGGCACAAGTGAAAGCAAAGTAAGAGGTGACACATAAAAACTCCCATAAAAAACAATATGACCAAAGAAAATGTACCGGAGCAAGTTCCTAGGAGACGGATTTCACACTTTGCACCGTAAAATGAGAAGAAAAAGACGTTCTACTTTGTTACAATGAAAGGGAGAACAGTTATTTTAGTGAGAAGCCTGTAGAGAAAATATAAATTTCTGACTTGCTGTATTTATATTAGTTATTTTGATAGTGGATTTTTCCCATTTTCCGACCCCCACCAAATTTAATTTAAATTAATTTTTTCTTAAGAACTTTTGTTCATAGAATCTGAAAATCATAATATTGTTTTGTAGAAACTAATACTTTTTGAGATATGAGATTTGAAGTTATTTATTTCCTATGCATTACTGAAGGATTCAGAACTTTGAAAAAAACTCGTGTTTTCACGCTTTTTGGCCAAAGATAGCCGTAATGTAGTATGTTGTATCTGCTAGTTTGTTGTACTGCACACTTCATGATTAATTATTGAACTGGCAGGGGGTATATATCAGTATTGAAGTAATAAATGGATGTATGAATGGAGCGTGCCGCCCCCCGAGCCCCCCTGACAGGTCATTAATCAATCATGAAGTGTGCAGTACAACAAGATAGCGGATATAACAAACCACATTACAGTTTCATGTAAAAAATATATAATGTTTGATTAATTTCAATGAAAACAGGAGTTTTTTCAAAGTTCTCAATACATAGGAAATAAATAATTTTAAACCCTCTTATCTCAAAAAGTATCAGTTTCTACAAAAACAGTTATGATTTTCAGATTCTATAGACAGAAATACATATAAAATAATCAATTTAAATTCAATTTGGTGAGAGTCGTCAAATGGGAAAGATCCTTCATTGTTTATTAGAAGAAATTTCAATTCGAATCATTTTCCGAAATTAAATACTAGACTTACATCGTTAACTGAATTCAATCAATCATCAAAATCATTAGTAATTTGATCAGGCTTATTATAATTTAATATATACATTCATAGTTCGTTCTGTTCTAAATGTATATTATATCTATTATAACAGCATTAATTCAATGTACATTATTTAAGCTCTATAAGACTATAAGTCGCCAAACTGGAGAACTACGTTTATTATTTAATAATTCCTTTCATACAATGTACATTTGAACTCATATTTAATTCAGAGTCTAATACTCAATAGTACTTCTAAATCCTCTTCTCAAGACATGCTATTTACTTGTTTCCAATAGGAAGCCATTTTACATTCATTTTATATACATTTTACCGCAATTGTATAGACTTTGTGTCGTGATGTAACTTTGATATGCTTATACTGTACATTCATGCCCCGCTATTATTACTTCTCAGACTTATGACAATCATATAAGTGTGGGACATGTCTCGTTTTTATTACGTCTCATACTTATGACAATCGTATAAGTGCGGGACATATCACGCTTTTATTACGTCTCGGACTTATGACAATCGTACAAGTGTGGGACGTGTCTCGCTTTTATTACGTCTCATACTTGTGGCAGTCATATAAGTGTGGGACATGTCTCGCTTTTATTACGTCTCGGACTTATGATAATCGTATAAGTGTGGGACATGTTTCGCTCTTATTACGTCTCAGACTTATGACAATAGAATAAGTGTGGGACATTTCTCGCTCTTATTACGTCTCAGACTTATAACTATCTAATAAGTGTGGGATATGCCTCGCTCTTATTTTTCTTGGTATAGAAAATATTTTAGGAGTTATTTTGGTAATTTGGTTGACCGTTTACAGTAAAGCTATTTTCGGTGTTGTGCAGGTGTTCTTATAAAAATATTTTTAAAATAATTTTAAAATAATTTTAATTATTTCTTAATTATATTTTGGTATTGTATCTATCCCACCAGCAAAACTTGCGATTAAATCAGTTTTAACGGAAAAGGACTGACCAAATGGTCAAAGTTACTCCTAAAATATTTTCTATACCATGAAAAGTAAAACCGAGACATGTCCCACACTTATTCGATTGTTGTAAGTCTGAGACGTGATAAGAGCGGGGTAAGCCTGTATTTTAGGTATGAAGAATAGATAGCAACGAAAGTTACAAAGAATATCTAATATCCTTTAAATAGATTTATTTGATGCGCTAATAAAGCATAGTATAGTCAGAAAAGTTATTATCGATGCTAGAAAGATCGTATTAAATATATTTAAGACGATATATAACACGACGAAGAAATCGAATTATTTATATTTTTATTAATATGAAACATTCGTCGACAGTCCCAGTCGAAATACCGACGATAACATGCGATATTGATATATTTTACGATAAAATACTATCTCTACTTACCTCTCACATTAATTACCGGTTACTATATTCCCGACTAAGCATTACGTAAGTGTAGCAGTTACGTCCATTAATATTGTCATTTTTTGATGAGTTACACTGGAAAGTGTCTCTTAAGAGATTATTACATTAATTAAACGGGGGATTAAGAGTGAAGTGAATGAGTCATTGAACAGGGATAATGTTCAACATCTCACAGTGTGAACATTACTGTGAACATGAGATATGTACATTGAACATTTAAAAAGGGTGATATGATGATCATATCATGATTATTAGACATAATAAATAAGTTTCAATTTTGATGATTTCAGTACACTTGATGGGTCAAACTGTTTGAAGTATAGAAATTAATTGGGGTCTTTCCCAGGTAGTTATTTCATTCAATATTTATTCAATATATTTATATTTAATATCATTATTTATAAATTTATTAGAGTACAGACACTCACGGATTAAATTAAAGTTATTTATTTCCTATGTATTACTGAAGGATTGAGAACTTTGAGAAACCTGTGTTTTCATTGAAATTACTCAAACATTATAGATTTGTTCATTAAACTGTAATGTAGTTTGTTGTATCCGTTAGTTTGTTGTACTGGTCACTTCATGATTGTTTAATGACCTGGCAGGGGGGCTCAGGGGGCAGCACGCACCCTGAAATACATACTATCTAATATTTCCAGTTTCCGTTATATTTTCCATTACTGATATTTGCGTATTGGAGGAGAGGGGGGGGGGACGGGTGACCCCCCTCCCCCATACCTCCATTTCTTGCTATAATGAAGTGTATTGCCGAGTTCGAGAAATCTTAATGACTTAATTTTCTTTTCATTTTATTAACTTGGTATCTATGATACACATTTAATATAAATATATTAATAAATAAATTAATCGCTATTCTGGGAAAGACCCCCTCAACTCTACGAGGGTAAATTTCCTTCCCCAAACGAGGGTAACTTTTGCCAGTTTCAGAGGGTAGAGTTACTACACGAGGGTGAAAATTAGAAAGAAGATAACTTGCAGTAAGTGGAGTAATTTGTCTGTGGCGGGGATAGCGTATCGATATGCCGGGCGGTAAAGGAATATTTAATATGAGATAATGATAGTTCAATGGTATTCCTACCTGAAGAAACGAGGTACTATGTTATTCCTACCTAGAAAAGCAAGTTGTAGTGGTATTCCTACCTAGATAAGTTAGGTGCAATGTTATTTCTACCTAAACACTCCTCTTGTGTATTACTAACAATATGTAATTTTCTACAATTTTTGATTACCATTACCACGTTACAGATACCATATTACTGTTTGGTTACCATTACCATGTTGCAGATACCATATTACTGTTTGGTTACCATTACCATGTTACAGATACCATATTACTGTTTGTTTACCATTACCATGTTGCAGATACCATATTACTGTTTGGTTACCATTACCATGTTACAGATACCATATTACTGTTTGTTTACCATTACCATGTTACAGATACCATATTACTGTTTGGTTACCATTACCATGTTACAGATACCATATTACTGTTTGTTTACCATTACCATGTTACAGATACCATATTACTGTTTGTTTACCATTACCATGTTACAGATACCATATTACTGTTTGTTTACCATTACCATGTTACAGATACCATATTACTGTTTGGTTACCATTACCATGTTACAGATACCATATTACTGTTTGGTTACCATTACCACGTTACAGATACCATATTACTGTTTGGTTACCATTACCATGTTACATATACCATATTACTGTTTGGTTACCATTACCATGTTGCAGATACCATATTACTGTTTGGTTACCATTACCATGTTACAGATACCATATTACTGTTTGTTTACCATTACCATGTTACAGATACCATATTACTGTTTGGTTACCATTACCATGTTACAGATACCATATTACTGTTTGTTTACCATTACCATGTTACAGATACCATATTACTGTTTGTTTACCATTACCATGTTACTGTTAACTTCACCATGTTACAATCTAGAAGAACAAGAGTCAGAGGGTTAGGAGGTTGTTACACATCATCACGAGGGTAAGTTTCCCCTCTCCAGTGAAAGATGTCCTCTGTTCTAATTTGTAACAACTCATTGATTGCTAACATTGATTGATTGGAGAAGTTACGCTCTTAAAGTCCGTACACACGTAGGGTTTTGTCAGTCTTTCCACCAGACTTTTTGCTAAGCTCCTCCTACTTGAGAATATAAGAAAAAATGATATAATTATTATTTACCTGCAGGTATCTTGGATACCAACTAAAATAAATAATAATTATATCGTTTTTTCTTATATTCTCGTGGAAAAAGTAGGAGGAGCTTAGCAAAAAGTCTAGTGGGAAGACTGAAAAAACCTACGTGTGTACGGCCATTGAGATGTAAAACACCATAGAGTGGTGATAGGTTGATTCTGTGGGCTTTATGTATTTATATGATTTTTGTTGAAGAACTTTGAAGATCTGATTTGGAAATATAAAATAAGATTTAAGTGAATTTAACATTAAAACTAAAAAAATCAATATATTTAAGCTCAATTCACTTGTGTCCTTTTATAGATACATTTAATTTATCTTGAAAATCCACCTTGTTGCTTAAATTTAAATCCATAAAATGAACTCACCCATCAATCACAATTACTCAATCCATCAATTCAAGTTGATGTACCATCAGCTACCTTCATAACATCGACAAGAAGATTCACATGTTCTGTTCCATCGAGTGAAAGTATCTACTAGATGCGAGCGAAGCATAAGAAGATCTATTGAATCTCTGCAGTAGATCGTGATTTGCTTTGCTGAAGATCTTCCATTGTATGCAGATCACAATGAGTGCTCGACTCTGCATATCGTGATTCTGGATTAGCGTTTACCGATCAACATCCTGACAATGAATGATAATTTGTCGGCAAGAAGCAAGATAATTTATCCAGAGAAAGTTGTGCTGAATAGTATGTAGAAAATTATTTAGAATATACAAATAACATGTTTGTCTATAATAAAAAGTTTTGATTGCTAGAAATGATAAAATATGTTATATATACGAAGACAAATTTACAAAATTTAATGACAAACAAGTTAAACTCTGACAATCATTTCTAGAGCGTTAATTCCTAAACTCAATTCTTCAATGAAAAATACCATAGTCACCCAATAAAACAAATGACGACAAATAGCGTAGTTACCCATTGCAATTTTGTCTGTTGTGAAGGAAGTGTGCGACAAGTGGTTAGACTTCACTTGACAAATTCATGATTTATCCCCAATCGAGTGCTGTAATGATTGGCCTGTTGAATCATTAGCAAAGTTGATTGTCATCCTGTAGCTGTTAGAACTCTTTTTATTGGAGCTTGTGTTACCCAATAGAACTCTTTAACGTTTTTTGTTATTTGTTTGCAGTTAAATAACTTAAATCATTTCTTGATCTTGTGTATTGACAATTCAGGAACGACCAATCACGGTAAATGTTATTGAACGAATGTAAACTTTTTTTCAAGATATAGACCAAGTTACATTCTTGGAAAATTTAAATACAGTAAATAATATAATAGCTTTAATACGTTAAATTAATTAAAGCTTAGTATGATGCTAAATAATGAATTTTTATTAATCACTCATTTGCTCCGTTTAACTGAAATTTCACTTTCAGTCATAGAATATAGTCATTTTCAGTCATATGATATTAGTTTTAGTCACAGAATAGTAGTTTCAGTCAAATGATAGTAGTTTCAGTCATATGATAGTAGTTTCAGTCATATGATAGTAGTTTCAGTCATATGATAGTAGTTTCAGTCATATGATAGTAGTTTCAGTCATATGATAGTAGTTTCAGTCATATGATAGTAGTTTCAGTCATATGATAGTAGTTTCAGTCATATGATAGTAGTTTCAGTCATATGATAGTAGTTTCAGTCATATGATAGTAGTTTCAGTCACAGAATAGTAGTTTCAGTCACAGAATAGAAGTTTCAGTCACAGAATAGTAGTTTCAGTCACAGAATAGTAGTTTTCAGTCACAGGATAGTGTCCCTTTGTTGAAGGATAGTCACTTGAGGTCCTACAGGATACCACCCGAGGCCTTAAGGATCCACACAATGAGCAAGGAGCCTTAATTTGATTCAGTCTTTTCAGTCAGACCCCAAGGACTAATATTTCAATTGGCTGAGTGGCTGACAGATGTCTCTCTTGCTCGTTAGTACCATCAAAAAGTTACTCTATGGTTTAACATTAATTTAATTTGATGTTTCAGGTCCATATTTTGTAACTGTTAATGATTTTAAAAGACATTAAAGAATTTAAAGTTTTTTTATTTAAATCCAGAAAAGTTTCAAACTTATGGAAATTTAAAATCTAAAATCTAAATCAAAACATGATAAAAAATTCTAAACTAGCTAGAAATAAAAAGTACGATTCAGTGGGTTAGCTTAAAATTAATCAATGTATTTATTCCTACAGTATACTTTAAAAATCGTTTTAAATTTAAAATCTGACATGGGGTATTTCAAATTATCAGGTAAATTGTTCTATTTGTATATTAACTCTATAAATATAAGAATCCATTCATCTAATTTAACATTTCTTGTTATGAAAATGCATTTGTATTTCAATTTTGTACGATGGTAAACTTCTATTTATTTTGTTACGTGTTTAAAAATTATTCGAACAGCTATTTATCATTCAAGAGTTTCAAGCCTATTTTAAAAACTTGATAGCTTAGGAATGTTTTTAAAATATTTTGGATTTTATTTACAATATGTAGTAAAGAGTATTATCAAAAGAGTTATAAAAATATCAATGTTGAAGGTATTTTTAGTCTTCAATTTTTTTCAACAAGTACACAAATACTTAACCAATAATAATTGTCCATAATAATTAAAACTATTTTAAATGAGGAAGCATTTCTAAGGTTAGAAATTTTAAAAGGTTACTACCACTAAGAATATAGTTTTAAAAATATTGTTTTTTATGATAATATTTTGATTGGCTATGGAGGGTTAGGTCTTTAAACAATCATGAAATTGGTTTTACTACAAACTACCGGATACATCAAACTACCATACAGCTATCTTTGTTGAGAGTTTCATTGATCTTTATATATTAAATGTAATTTAATTAAACTTGTTACTATGTGCAAGGAGGAGGAGCCGACCAATCAGAGAAGAGTTAGCCTTAAAACCTTTATCCGTAAAAACATTATTCTTGCAGCACTGTATCGATAGAAACTTATGCGGTAGAGATAAAATCTCAAAAATCTTACGCGCAGTTTGCTATATTTTTTTAAAATTTTAGACTGAAGAAACATAACCTTTTTGATCACACAATTTTAAAACCACCGCATGATCGAGACCGCAACTTCTTACTTTCATTAAAGCATATCGTCTAGTAAATATATCACCGACAGGAAGAAGCTTATCAGTTATTATATTTTTCCCAACTGGGATTTCAGTTCAGAGACAAATTCACTAAACTTCATTTCGATATATTTTCTTTCATCACATACACCATAGTTGAGAGCCATCCCTGTGAATGATACAATCGGGGCCTTTTGTGTTGATAACATCTCTACTTTAGTCTCATTAAATCTGGAGCAGTTTTCTACCGATAGATGGCGCTACCAATTATATCCCACTTCTTTTCAAAAAGGATCTATATGGGGAATGAATGGAGATTGTGTAGTCGATATACTGTAAGCAATGCATATGTACTTCACTGGAAGGAAAGTATATAGGGACTTACCGGTGTATTATTTGATTAAAATTTGTCAAAGTATTTGATTGTGTTTTTAGAAAAGTATTTAATACTTTGATAGTGTTAGTGTTAATAGTACACTATTTACTATTTATGGGTTAATATGTAGCTGTTGTATTACAATATATACTGGTCAATGTGACCAAATATTCATTGTTATGGGGGTCAATGTGACCAAAAATTCATTGTTATTGGGGTCAATATGACCAAAAATTCATTATCATGGTAGTCAATATGACTAAAAAATTCATTATCATGGTAGTCAAATATGACCAAAAATTCATTATCATGGTAGTCAATATGACCAAAAATTCATTATCATGGTAGTCAATATGACCAAAAATTCATTATCATGGTAATCAATATGACCAAAAATTCATTATCATGGTAGTCAAACTGACCATAAATTTATTATTTACTCAGTCATTCTGACCAAAAATTCATTATCATGGTAGTCAATATGACCAAAAATTCATTATTATGATGATCAAAATGACAATAAATTTATTATATACTCGGTCATTGTGACCGTATAATTTCACAATTTAACTAAAATTTAAAAGGAAAAATTTAAAAGGAAACATAATTCCAATAGTAAATTTCATTTATATAAAACATATTTTTCCATGAAGCATTGACTGACAAATCACAGATCTGAGTTACAATTGATATTTTGATACTAACTAAGGCACGTAGTTAAGTGGCTAGGTACAATGGTAGACCGTACAATAGGTAGGGGATGGTACAATAGATTGGTATTTATGCTTTGAATGCTTTCCTTTGGATGTGTGCTATATACAGTCTTTTCTTCTGTAGGATATAGAGAAGGAATATAGGAAGCCAATTATTTAGTTACGGTGGGTGTATTTTATAAGACTGATTATTGGCATATAGCATATAGTAATTGTATTTTCCGTGTTACTTTAGATAGAGTGATTTTATTTTGGTTTGTAGCTGGTAGATTGTCTGTTATTGTCCATTACGGTAAATATTGATGGTATTTTATCGTAAAATATATTAGTATTTAAGAAGCTTCTTCAATCAGAAACATGTTTCATTTTAAAAATTATGAAATAGCGTAAAAAAAGTCAAATAGCTTTATAAACTATATAATTTATTAATATATAAGTTCACAGAAATTGATTACATAATAACACCAAACAACTAGAATATTTTTTATTATAATTTCCAGCTTGCGGTTCACTTTGTCATGTACTATAATATGACTATTGTCATTCATTTATAGTGTGTATTGTCATAGTTCCGGTCATATCCCTATAAAAAACCATAATGACTGTAATAAAATTAGGTGACTGTATTTAATTTTCTAAAGAAGTTGACTGCATCCAACTGATTTTAAATCTTTAATTTAACGAATAATTTTAACGTTTCAAAAAAGTATTTAATTTTTTTGCATTAGGAAAAGTTTCGAGTTCCACATTTCGATAATTTAATTTAATTTAATTTTAGTTTTTACTATTTTAATTTGATATTTTAATTGGTATCCATGATATCTGCAGGTATCATGGTTACTAATTATTGTCATAATCAGTTAAAAAATGCGATTAATTAAAATTTAAATGTTTTTTTCATTTTGATTTGTACTTCATTAAGTACAATAATAATTTAACATACATTAAATTGAGTGCGAACTTGCGGGTAAATACGTTTTAATTCAATCATAAAACATGTTCAAACTAGATGACAGGCACTCGTACAGCGCATACCTTCGCCACCGCTTATTACTGACCTGGACCACACCATTTTGACCAGATTGCTCCAAAATCATACCAAAACGTTCCTGGACAATGACCAATCGCCACACTAAATTTCAGGCAATTTGGTTGAATGCTTTTAGAGTTATGCGAAGAAAAGGATGATAAATAAATAAATGCCGTCTAAAATATAACCTCACGCAATCTGCAAAGTTAATTACATCTTCTGGCCTAATTATTTTCCTATAGTTACATCACATATATAAAGTGTAAAGAATTGGTAATTATTTTGTATAATTATACATACACTAAGATAAAAAATAATGATATGTTTATTAATTTCCTTTCTACTGTTATATAGTAGTAAATTGAAACTCCTCTATAGTGAATGTGTACTGTACACTCCTGAGTGAGAGAACTACCCTCTATAGTGACTGAATTTACTTTAGTCGTCAATAAAATGGGGAATAGTTTTCTAAAACTATTGCCATTTATGGGAGACTAAAGAAAATTAGTTCACTATAGAGAGTAGTTCTTTTACTCAGGAAACTAAATTCACTATAGAGGATTTCTACTGTAACATAATACTATATAACAGTGTACTATTATTAATAGTAATAAGTTAATACTATACAGTATACTATTATTAATAGTAGTAAGTTAATACTATACAGTGTACTATTATTAATAGTAGTAAGATAATACTATATAGTTTACTATTATTAATAGTAGTAAGTTAATACTATACAGTGTACTATTATTAATAGTAGTAAGTTAATACTATACAGTGTACTATTATTAATAGTAGTAAGTTAATACTATATAACAGTGTACTATTATTAATAGTAGTAAGTTAATACTATACAGTGTACTATTATTAATAGTAGTAAGTTAATACTATATAGTTTACTATTATTAATAGTAGTAAGTTAATACTATATAACAGTGTACTATTATTAATAGTAGTAAGTTAATATACTATATAGTTTACTATTATTAATAGTAGTAAGATAATACTATATATCACACTAGTGTCCTATCTTTTCTAGATAGTAAGGACCCGTGACAATATCATGTATCACTGTATGGGGTGATATGGTGATAATCAATAGCCTCGTAACAATGAGCAGAGTTACGTACAACGATCGATAGGTCTACCCTATATAGTGCAGCGTGCAACGGTGTCTAATTTGTCACAACGCTGTCTATTTTGTACAACGGTGTATCCCAGGGGATATATAAACTTTTTTGTGATCGCAATTGTGGAACCGTCCGATAATTCAGAACTTACCTTAGTTATATTATCATATTTACGTGTGTACATATATTACACAACGGTGTCTATTTTGGACATCGTTATCTGTTTTGTGCATCGTTGTCTGTTTTGTGCATCGTTGTCTATTTTGTGCATCGTTGTCTATTTTGTGCACCGTTGTCTATTTTGTGCATCGTTGTCTATTTTGTGCACCGTTGTCTATTTTGTGCATCGTTGTCTGTTTTGTGCATCGTTGTCTATTTTGTGCATCGTTGTCTGTTTTGTGCATCGTTGTCTGTTTTGTGCATCGTTGTCTATTTTGTGCATCGTTGTCTGTTTTGTGCATCGTTGTCTATTTTGTGCATCGTTGTCTGTTTTGTGCATCGTTGTCTGTTTTGTGCATCGTTGTCTATTTACTAACAGTCTAACAGTTCAATACTTACAGTTTTACCAATAGTAACAGTAACAGTTCTAACAATATTAACAATACTAACAGTAACAGTTCTAACAATACTAACAGTACTAACAATACTTACAGTTTTACCAATACTAACAGTACTAGCAATACTTACAGTTTTACCAATACTAACAGTAACGTCAGTTCTAACAATAGGAACAATGTGCCACTTTATTAACTTTCCAAACCATAAATCAGATGGCAATCTATTGCCCAGGATAAATATGCACTGCCTTTGATTTATAAACTGTAACCCTATCTCCTTTCTATATCTCCAGTGATATATTGGTACCTGGGATGCTAGTGGTACCTGGGATGATAGTGGTACCTGGGATGCTAGTGGTACCTGGTGGTAGTGGTACCTGGGATGCTATTGGTACCTGGAATGATATTGGTACCTGGATGATAGTGGTACCTCCGAACATAGGATACTATAGTGGTACCTGGGATGCTAGTGGTACCTGGGATGCTAGTGCTACATGGGATGATAGTGGTACCTGGGATGCTAGTGCTACCTGGGATGATAGTGGTACCTGGGATGCTAGTGCTACCTGGGATGATAGTGGTACTTGGACGGTAGTGGTACCTGGGATGATAGTGGTACCTGGGATGACATTGGTACCTGGGATGCTATTGGTACCTATGATGCTATTGGTACCTGGGATATGATTGGTACCTGGGATATGATTGGTACCTGAGATACGATTGGTACCAGTGGTTTGATTGGTATCTGGGATACGATTGGGACCTGCGATTCGTAATATTGGTACCTGGGATACAATTAGTACCTAGGGTGCATAGTATTGGTATCTGGGATACGTAGTATTTGTACCTGGGATACTATTGGTACCTGGGATACGTAGTATTGGTACCTGGGATACGTATTATTGGTATCTGGGATACGTATTATTGGTACCCGGGATACTATTGGTATCTGGGATACGTAGTATTGCTACCTGGGATACATAGTATTACTACCTGGGATACGTAGTGTTGGTACCTGGGATACATATTATTTGTATCTGGGATACGTAGTATTGGTATCTAGGATACGTAGTATTGGTATCTGGGATACTATTGGTGCCTGGGATACGTAGTATTAGTACCTGGGATACGTATTATTGGTATCTGGGATACGTAGTATTGGTACCTTGGATACTATTGGTATCTGGGATACGTAGTCTTGGTACCTTGGATACTATTGGTACCTGGGAGACGTAGTATTGGTACTTGGATTTACATAATATATTGGTACCTGGGATATGATTGGTAACTAGGATACGTTAGTATTACTAGTATTGGTACCTAGGATACAATGATATATTCATTTATATCATTGATAACATATATATGCTCTATTTCAATTTAATAGTTCAGGCAGTATAAATAAATCACCGTAGCAATAATTATAGGTTTATTAATTGTACGGTGGGTAGGGGGGGATAAAAGTTTAGTCATGGGGTGGGGGGTGATAGTATTTGTCTGAAGTTGTAAACTGGACCAGTATGCGTTGAGAGTTTGAGGTGAGAGGTGTGCGCGTGTGGTGCTCGTGACCTTTCTGTGGTGTCTTTGTGTCTCTTTACGCTATGAAGGATAACTTTTTATGGAAATCTAAACGAAGTGAAATTAGTTAGAAAAAGAATTAATGTGATGTCAATTTGACCTTTTAATTTAGTATGGAGTTATTTAGCGATGATTAAGTAGTTTTTATTTACTAGGTTCGCATACTTTTTTAAATATTTATTTTAATCCACGTTTCAGTTTCTGACGGTGATATCTAATTAACTACCTACCTTTGTACAGGTTAAAAAATTACTGTTAAAAGTGTTAAGAGATTAAAAGTGTAATTGAAAAATAATAAAGTGTTCACAGATTAAAAGTTTGAAGGGATTATACTGATTAAACTGAGGTAAGTTCGATTAAATTGATTATTTAATCGTAACTATAGATTCGATTGTAAATTAATGAATTATTAATTAGTTAATATTCTATATTTATTTTTTTTGTTTAATTTGTTGTTTAAATTAGTTATTTGTACTATTATAAAACTAGTTAAAAAAAATTACTAATATCTGTAAAATAGGGTAAGTTGCAAGTTTTCGGACAGTTCCACATTTTCGATCGTATTATAATTTTTTTTTTTTTAATATTCCCTAATTTTAATTATTTACTTTTTTTTATGATCGAAAATGTTGAACCGTTCAATAACTCGGAACTTACCCTAGTTCTATTTTTATAGCTATTTACATGAAGGTTTTCAACTGGTATATTATAAAGTTTAGTATTCTATTTAAAAATGTTCATAAAAAACAATCTTTTGAAGAACTGTTTTTTCTTCTTAGTACCTAACCACAGTTTAAAAAAACTAGAACTGATAGTTTTAAAATGTGTGGGGGAAGTTCTGAGTTATTGGACACTTCCACGTTTTCGATCATAATAGAAAAAAACTATATTAATTATTATTCTCCAACCCGTTATTTTAATTGGTATCCATGGTAGCTACCTGTACGTATCGTGGATACCAACTAAAATAACTAATTTTTTTCATCTTGTGTGCTCGAAAATGTGGAACTGTCCGATAACTCGGGACTAACCCTATATTTATTTAATTTTGATTACATTATCTTAATTATCTTTTAATAAATATAGACACTTAATTATTACACACGTACTAGGGTAAGTTACGAATTATCGGTCAGTAGGACATCTTCGGTCATATAATAAGAAACAATATAAAAATTATTATTATTACACAGTGCTATCTAATAATTTGTATGTATTTTTTTTCTGATATAACCGAAGATGTAGTACTGACCGATAATTCGTAACTTACCCTAGAAACCGAAACACCGGTTATTTTTCGGGGTAAAAACTCAGTTACCGATACTCCGCATAAACCCCTTTTTAACAGTTCTTATAATTATGATGAGTCATCTTTACTAGCACTAATAACATTTAATTAACTCGTATCACAATAATGTAACTTCACATGGTATCATTTTCTGCATAGTCAGCAAATCTTTTAAATGTTTTAATATCAAGTACAATAACTATAAATAATTATCTCTTGAGAGGTTATGAACCTCTACTAGGGTTGTGACAATATGCTTTTCAAATCATAGAGAATATTATAGACGGAGAGAATTGAAGAGTATTGAATGGTTCTACACCAGCGGTATATAGTATTCGATACCATTTCATTTCGTCTGTGATATTCTTAAGATCTATGATTTTAAAAGCATATTGTCACAACTCACAACCCTATTCATTAAAGATGTATTATACATAATTAAAATCCCATAAATTCATTTCTACCTAATTTACGTGTTTTAAAATTGGTTAAAACCCGTATTATTTTTATTTCAAATTGATAAATATAAATGATAATTACTTCAATAAATGATAAATGTTGAATTATTGATAATTGTCATCAGTTAATGATATTAAATCAATTTGTAATTCTAAGAATTTCTGTTAAAACGTTCAACGTTTCTTGGGTTTAGCCCCCTTTCGCGACAAATTATTGACTTTAATTCTATCTTCTAAATGTTACCAACTAATGGTTCCAAGATATACGACCAGCCAAATACTACGACCAAATATTCTTAGTTTAACATTTTCATTCAGAAATCTAGGTCACCTTTATTTTTTATGGATATGGATTTGTTTAAAGATAAAAAGGAAGATTCACGGATATTCTTTAGGGTATAGATACGAATTATCGGTCAGTTTCACATCTTCGGTCATATAAGAAAAACGATATGAAAATTATTTTATTTACATTTAATTGGTATCATGGATACCTGCAGTGCATGATACTTGCAGGTATCATGGATACCAAGTGAAATGAAAATAATTTTTTTATTGTTTTTTCTTATATTACCGAAGATGTAAAACTGACCGATAATTCGGAGCTTACCCCTATATACGAATTATCTCAGGTTCAGAACTGTATCGTCCGATACCCGATACGCGTGGAATTAACGATAGTTTTTTGGTTCTTTTTACCATAACTGATAATATCGGTACCGATGAAAGTTGTAATTTGAAACCTATACGCGTTTTTTTCATAGTTATATATTAATTTCAAAAATCGTAGCAGTCTAATTTCTTAGTATTTATTCCTTTTTTTTTTTGGTAGCTTCATCCATTAAATCATCATTTAATATCAAGTCAAATAAACCATTCTTTCTTCATAATAATAATTAAATAAATTAATGCACTTCATTTACTATACACACTTACAGTGTTCCTAATCGTAAACCTACCATATAATTCTCATAATACCGTAGCCACAATTTAAGGTAAGACTTGCCATAAACCTTCCTTAACTGCTCCTCACGTCTAATATAACCATAGCCATAAAATTTCAGCCATTCATACCCCATCCTGATATGTTCATTCCATTCATCCTACAATTTACATCCTTTTTACATCGGCTTCATTTACAGTTAAATTTTCTACGAATATATATATATATCGTAAATATGTTTCCTTAAATTTAAAGCATGTACAGTCCAGTGACATAGTTCACGTACATTTCTCCAGTTTGAAGTGTTCGACTGTGTGTAACTGTAGACATTTTATGTACTCTATAAGAATATGAGCGTCCGTTTCCCAATTTTATTTTAGATATCAAATGTAGGTAGGTGATAGAGTTGGTTTTATTTTCAATAAAGTGTCTGTTGCAAAGCATGTCCTATATAGAGGGCTTAGAACTCGCATGTGTTTTGTTCCTTTGCTACGGAAACTAATGTAATTCCAACTGGTTAATGAAATTTCGCTTAGATAATGCTGTAACAAGAAATTAGTGGTATCTGTATTATTTAAAGTTTGCAGTGTATAGGATTATAAACGTTAATTTATTTACATTTTTAACGCTAGTTGCAGTTTTACAGGATAACTCTTGGGTCATGCTTTTAAATCAAGATGTCTTAAATTTTGTGTTAGGTAGGTTGGTAGGCTTCATTTACTATCACCTCTTCATTTTCCTCTTCAACCCGTGACTGCAACCTCCGGTGCTTGTGTCTCTTTTCGTCACATTCCTTGGTAAGTGACTGCATTCACGGAGTAGCTTTTCTGCATCCATGAGCATTGTCACCAACGGTGTTAGGTGACGCATGTTCATGGAGTTACTTTATTTTCTGACTGCTTCTTCCAGTCCCTTGTATTTAATTACCTTTTGACGTCAGCGATATGGCCGAACCATACGTTAAACCTATACTAAAAATAATTCATTTGGAAATATTGATGCATAATTTTCTTATTTAATTTTCATTTTTCGCGCAGTTTAGCCTAACTGACGTTTCTATAAAATTACAAGTTTACATTATTGCTTCTTTATCACATGTCCGACGACAACAAGAGGAGCTGAGTATCTCTGAGTGTAGCTACCTAATGATCATATCTTTATGATAAAAACAGTTGTATAATTCAGTTCACATTGTAACTCTTTAATTCGGGTTTAAAGTATTGACAGTTGTTTATATTTGTACCACTACTTCTATCACTAATATACACAGTGGTACATATATGTGCAAATACGTAGTCTACGTGTTACAGAATGTAGCTATGTAATGGAAAAATGTGGCTTACATCTTCTGTATTCGACATGACTAGGTAATCAGTTTAAAGATATGCCTATGGCTATTATTACCGGCATAGGCCTAGGTTGCACATCTACTTCACAGGCCTATTTTGTTTTATATCCCTCTGTCACTCCCAAAGGAAATCAAGCGGATTCAGTAAGGGTTTTCGACAGTACATGCCTCTACTTTTCATATTTCTGTGCCGAGTCCTAACACAGGATTTCAAATACAATCATCGTAGTGTTCGAATACTTATACAGTCACTCCTTTCTGACTGCTTCTCTCAGTCCCTTGTATTTCCTTTTGACGTCTGGACTTTGCTTCCGAAGGAGACGTTAAACACCCGACTAAATAAAATATTTATCTTCAAAATGATTTCTTCTCACCTTTTCAAACTGCAGAATTGCCAACCAACCGGTTGTCGGTTGAAAGAAATTAAATAGCGTGTAAAGTTGGCAATCCTTCTTCGAAAAATCCTTCATTTATCCCTTCTAATAGGATTTGAAGAGTTGCCAAGTCACCATTTGTTGTATTTATTTTGAGGCTTAGTTGCATTCGAATCTTTATCTCACGAATAAAAAACATATCATTAGTGGAATTAACATTTATGTATTAGTTGTAAATGTCGAGTGGGAGCATATTTCATAAACTCGTAATAATTCTGTTAAAATGAATTATCAGCGTTGAATTTATAAATTGGAAAGTATATTATTTTGATTTGATTTTATTGCAATAAGAGTATTAGTAATTTTATCGGGAGGAAGTATTATTAGATGAATCTTGAATGTAATATTATTTGTATTATGTTACTCTTTGTAAATTGTCTACAATATTTGGTCAAAATGTTCGTTAATGCTGGTCAATTATTTTCTGGTCAAATTGTCTCGTTATGCAGCTGAAAAATATCAATCGGGTCAATTTGACTAGTAAATCATTAATTATTTATGTCGTTCAATTTACTAAATATGGTATTCTTCCATTTATTAATTAGGTCCAATTAGAGATTTTTAGTAACCTTTACTATTTTGAATAATAATATTATGATTTGACATTAATTCATATAAAAATACTGTAAAATTAACATGTTTTTCATAATTCCAATATTTTATTGTATTAAAACCTTTTTTAAATACTTTTATGTCCCAAAGTAGGACCAGTAGTCCCATCTAATGACTTGTCCCAAAGTAGGACCAGTAGTCCCATCTGATGGCTTGTCCCAAAGTAGGACCAGTAGTTCCATCTATTGGCTTGTCCCAATGTGGGACCAATAGTTCCATCTATTGGCTTGTCCCAAAGTGGGACCAATAGTCTCATCTATTGGCTTGTCCCAAAGTGGGACCAATAGTCTCATCTATTGGCTTGTCCCAATGTGGGACCAATAGTTCCATCTATTGGCTTGTCCCAAAGTGGGACCAATAGTCCCATCTATTGGCTTGTCCCAAAGTGGGACCAATAGCGACTGCCGTACATATTTTCAACCCCGTAAATTATCTCTGCCTGTGTATCGGACAGGTTTACGCGAAATTAACTATTGAAGCTATACCTGCTTTCTTCCCTCTTTAATGCTTGGTAGTAGCTATACTTCGAGGGAAGATAACTGGCACAGGTATAGATGTTACTTGGGACAATATTGCATTTAACCATATATTGGGACAACATTGTCCCAATATTAACTATGTTGTTGTAATAGTGGGGCTACTTTATGACAATTTAGGAGCAATGTTGTAACAATATTGCTCCAAGAAATTTGTAACTTGGTCTACCTATTTAGTAACATATATGTACTGTAGCTATATTATTCAGTGTATTCTTAATTAATAAATCTTTACTATTTTTTAAAATTTAAATTACTACATTCACACCTGTTCCCCATTCAATAATTCTGGTAGAAATGTATGGTGGGGCCATAGAAGATTGAGAGGGGAAGTTATGGTGGGACCATAGAAGATTGAGATGGAAGTTATGGTGGGACCATAGAAGATTGAGAGGGGAAGTTATGGTGGGACCATAGATTGAGATGGAAGTTATGGTGGGACCATAGATTGAGATGGAAGTTATGGTGGGACCATAGAAGATTGAGAGGGGAAGTTATGGTGGGGCCATAGAAGATTGAAAAGGGAAGTTATGGTGGGGCCATAGAAGATTGAGAGGAGAAGTTATGGTGGGGCCATAGAAGATTGAGAGGGGAAGTTATGGTAAGGCCATAGAAGATTGAGAGGGGAAGTTATGGTGGGGCCATAGAAGATTGAAAAGGGAAGTTATGGTAAGGCCATAGAAGATTGAGAGGGGAAGTTATGGTGGGGTAATAAAAGATTGAGAGGGGAAGTTATGGGGGGGCCATAGAAGATTGAGAGGGGAAGTTATGGTGGGGCCATAGAAGATTGAGAGGGGAAGTTATGGTGGGGCCATAGAAGATTGAGTTGTTTCTCCTCGTAATCTTCGTTGGGCCCACCATAATGTTAGCTCTATAATTTTAATATAGATGTATTTGTAATATATATCTACTAACCAGTATAGAAAATTCATGTTCAGTTGAAAAACGGCCTTTATTAATATCGTCACGGTTTGCTTCGTATAAAATTAATAAAGAACAGCAAATTAATAAATACGCCAGGAGTGTTTTATTCATCAGTATCACTTTTTATATTGCAATATAGCCAATCAATAATGATGAAAAATCGAACACTGATCAGTTTTAAAGACATTTTATCATCCGTACTATTGATCGGGTCTCTTCATTTTCCTCTTCCATCCGTGACTGCAGCCACCGGTGCTTCTGTCCCTTTTCGTCACATTCCTTGGTAAGTGACTGCATCCACGGAGTATCTTTTCTGTATTCATGAGGATCGTCTCCGACTATGGTAGGTGACTTTGTTCATGGAGGCACTTTTCTTTCTGACTGCTTCTTCCAGTCCCTTGTAGCTACTTTTCTTTTGACATCAGCGATATGGCCTCTGGTTCTTAAGCAGACGTTAAACCCCCATATATAAATATTGATCAGGTTCAATGGCTTAATTCCTATATAGTTCATTATAGCAGAGTGTGTGAATAGATTAGTAGGAGCATATGGCGACACATAGGTTCCCTGACAAGCTTTTTTAGGGTTCCAAGACTTGTGACATATTTACGAGTCCCAGTAGTCAATGCCCTCATTATGGAATGGGCCAGAGAGTGATAAATTCGCGGCGATGTGTCGGTTATCATTCTGCAAAAGTAACTTCGATGTCTCAGGCTTTTAGAATGATGTCTTTTTACACCATTTACATCATTCGCCCGGATTCAGGGATCAGTTTCAGCTAGGTTCCTATTTAGAGTCTCCTACTGGCTTTACTTAGTTAACAATTTACTTCAAATATAATAGCTTGGATAAGAATTGTAGGATCTAAGATTAACTTCAATATCAACTAGTCTACGCTTGTCGTAAAAAAAGAAGGAATTCCTAATATATAAATCTTACGGACAATGATGGTCCGTAAGACAAATTTAATAAATTAGACATAGTAACCATTATTTTATGCTCCTGGTATCATAATAATAAATAATTTCATATCCATGCTACCGCTAATGCTTGCCAATAATACTATTAGGTTAATGTGACGGACAGACAGAAGCCTCTCTTATTATAGTACCAATTATTCATTTTTCTTCATAAATGCAATGTTTAGTATTTTTTTGTCTCCAGTGAGATGAGTGATTTCAGGGTCTGTTCATAAGTAGCTTTTCTGCCTCCATAAACACAAAAGATGCGTTTCTAAGTGATTCTTCATGTAAAAACTGACTTCGTTTTCAATTTTCATGATTTGTAACTTTTCCGTCCATGTCAGAAATTTCATACTTCTGACTCCAACTCTAATTCGATCTTTACATTTTTTCAGAGCTCCATCAAATGCAATTTGTTCGTTTGATCTTAATTTTATGCTTGACTATTTAAATATTTATCATGCGACTCGAACCTACCATGAATTATTATTACCTACATCCATTAATGTTTCATGACTCTTATCCTACTTTAACTTGCATAACATTTTTCGACGCTTGACGTAATCCTAGCTTTAGAAATGAAATCAATTTGTCAAATTCCTTTGGACATCACTTGTTTGCTTCTCATCTATTATTCTATAAGTTTGCAAACGTATGAATAACTTAGCGAAACTGTATCCGGCTCAAGCTGTTTTTTTTCAACATTCCTTACGTAAATCCAACATTGCTCTGGCATTGTTCGAATGTTTAGAGAGTGTTTATTTAATCTTATTTTCACAAGAATGATTAATTTGTTTTAAAATTGACAGTAATTTTAAAATTGAACGTAGAGATATAATATTAAATTTAACCTGAAGAAATCTTTCCACCATTTTTCATTTATTTATTTAATGTATTATATGATATAATAAATACCATGTCTTTATGAATATCTCAAAGATGTTCAATTTTAAAAGCTCTTTAGCGTTCTTTTTTCCAAATCCCCTCATTAGGTATACTGCAACAGCTGTGTAGGTTCACACTACAAGACATGAATGAAGCACATCAGTTGTTGAGCACATGCATCCATTTTATATCTTTTACAGCCTGCCTCTCTTCCCTGCTCATAAATAAACCCGTAAATGGTGGTGTATTTAGTTTCAACCCAGGAGGCCCTGTTTATTATTTGTACTAGCCCCTCTTTCTCGTCAACCACTGGGTTGCTAATGCTTCTAACCCAGCACAGAGGGTTGTGCCAAATAGATTATCTAAGACTACCTAGTTGTTTTATTATCATTTAAACTGAAACCTGTTTAAAAACCTAGTTAATTTAATTACCCCTCATTCAATTTGTGATTATTGCTAGATACAAAATTTCTTTACCAAATAGCTTCTGAAATTCTGAGCAACCTATTTTTTTTATCATCATTCACACTGAAAGATGGTTAAAAGCGTAGTGAATTTACTTACTCCTTATTCAATTACTATTTCTTTTTAACTTTTTTTATATGAAGAAGTTACGTATAACCCACCTGCTGCTTCCGCTTCAAAAATAGCATCAACTGAATTCGAACTTTTACAGAAGTTAACTAAGCCCAAACAGAGATCTATCCGACACGTGTTTAACTTTTTAACCCTCCCCCAAAAAACCGAAGTAACGGAAGTTGAAGATTTAGTCTAACGACGACGTGAAGCTTATATATATATAAAGTTATCTGCAGAAATTACTGAACTCGACGGGTGGCGTCTTTTTTCAATGAATAACATTAACATGTCTTCCCTAACAGATTTTTCAAAGATTGACGAGAGTTGTTGCTTTTGTTGTCTTAGAATTGGAAGACAATATCCTGAGTCCAGTTTTTGCTGGAGATCGTTCCGGATTTTAGGGTTTTTGAGGGTGAACAGGTCATCTGATTGTTGGTATTTTGTTGCTGTACGTTGAAAGTCTAGAGTGGAATATAGTGTTTCTTAACTATTCAATGTCCGACTGTTTGTGCCTTCGGCAACTTATTATCCCGATAAAAAGATGATGCTGGTGTGTGCGTGGAGCTTTATATTTAAATCCTGCTATGATATCCTGGCTATGCAAATTTTTACTGTTGATCATCTGCATAATTTGAGCTGTGAAGAAAGTTCAATGGAGAATTAATTCAATCGGATGTGGACTGAAATTTTCTAATCGGTTTATCGATTGGTATGATGTTCCGACGAAGTTAGGAATATGAACTCCGCCGAAAATTACTTCATGCACGGTTTGTTCGATAGTTATATACTATTACATATTGTTAGGGTGATAGTTTTTGAATAACTTGATCTTGCATTGTGTCATTCTTTAGATACTAGTTTTTATTTTGTATTTCGTTCACTCTTTTTGGTTATTCCTTATAGGTAGTGTGCCGTATCTTAATTTTCCACCTATAATTCTCGAGCCAGTATAGTTTTTGTGTTAATCTTCTTTCTGTGTGTGAATGCTATTCTCTATTTGACCCGCGGCTTTATCAGACATGCTAGCTAGCTACACACATCCCATTTAGGTCAAATCTAACTAGGCAAAAACTAAGGACAGGTTCTCCTTTTACATCTTCTCTGGTCTATATTAATATGCAAATGTATTTAGGTTTCACTAGTTTTTTTCCGATTGTGCTGGCCATGCTTCGTGTCAGTGGCACAGTCCATAGCTCCTAATCTCGTCCGCCGTGCTAGTTTTTTGTTCCTTTTTTGGCGTGGTTGGTTGCCCCGAACAGCAACTCCTCCTTACAGAAATTTTTAAGAAGCAACAACCTCTTGGCTTCTGCCTGATGCTCATTATACACGGCATTTCTTCTCTAAACCAGCCTCTCTAGCCATTTTTGCTGATATAGTCGATTTCAGAGCGTGTCAATCATTCAGAGAAGTTAATTCTCGACTTCCGATGGGACGGAAATACCGCCAAATATGATTATAATAAAGGGAAATGTGCGCCTCTCGTGTGGTGACATCTGGCAATGAGGCGGCAAGTGTGTGGTGGGGAGGGGTGAGAGTAATACTCCAGCGTTCAACTTGGAATATAATTTACACTCTTTGCTTCTTGTATAGCAATAAACATTATTTGAAGCAAAACTGTACTGCTCAAATTGCTTATTATTCAATATATAGGTTCTATTGCACACGTTTTCCTTCAAATTTTCCTTCATATCTGTTCATACCTGCGCCAAATGGTATCTAGCTCAAGTCTAGGTTTGTTATGGAAATAGTTTCGGTGAGTTAGGTCTGGAAGGGGGGAGGGGGGCTAGTGTTGGGGTTACACTTTAGTGGTCAAGGAAGAAGGGTGGTGGTAGACCACTTCTCATCCTCTACCAAAAAAACCCTTGTTACTTGCAGGAATTATAATTACCTAGATAATTTAATGCTTCGAAATACATTCCAATATTTATAATTCAAATCAGATACGAAGTTAATTTATGAATTAAAAAAATTGTGCAACATCTAATATATAGGGAATATGTTCTAGTATAATAAATTCACTACCCTCATTAATTTCATAAAAGAAAATATTAAAAAATTTTTTATATCGATTCGTCATTATCATTCAAAATTAAATGAAAATACCTTCCGATATTAGTAAACTGATTATAGAATTACCAGAGAATGAAGTTTTACATTTGTATTGTTCAACCTACTGTATAATGTTAATGAAGTGTTCCGCCATGAACTGTAATACATGTAATATGAATTAGCTACTCCTTATGAATATGTTTTGGCTGTTTTTTATATTGTTAAAATTTCTTTGATAAATTTTTCATATCACTTGATTATTAAGGCGAATAACTTTATTAAAACCTCCGTAATTTCATCGTATTTCCAGTTTTTATCTACTTCAGACTACCGAAATGCAATGTTTCGCTAAACTTCAACCTGTTTCGCATTGTGTCTTCCATGAATACAAGTGTCTTGTCTTTTGTACCAGCGACATCTTTAGGCTCATCCGACATTAGAACAAAGTGACAGATGTGGCTTCTGTCTTCAAGACCCATTTGTTTCTCCTACAATTGATCAATTTGGGTCGCATTGTGGTTTTCGGACGGATTAAAGCATTGTTCCGACCGACCGACTTTAGGGGCTTCTTTTTTATTCCAGATGAATGGAAGCTGGTTAGATTTTACTGGAACTGTTTGCACACTTTGAAATTAAGTCCATTGACGACTATAGTTGTTCTGAAGAATGTAGTTTAGACGCCATTCGTATAGCTAGTCATCAATCTGAATGTGAAAAGTTGATCTAGGATGTAGTGGAATGCTAAATTTTACTAATTTATCTAGATTGTCGAACGATAATGCTACGAATTTTAAAACTGATCAATAAAGATCTTTGATTTTAGTGACGTTGATACATTTGGTTGCCGTTTTTGTAAAAATCATGAAATTCACAACGTTAGGTTATACTTCTTACATGAAATCTTTAATTTTATACTTGTTACATATAATGAGCTCACTAATCGATTTCAGTTTAGCAGTATTGAGTTCCTTATAGTTGATGTCTCTTCTCAATCAATGGCACATCATTATCTAATAAAATATTTAATGAGTGACCATACAAAGTGCTGCAAGTACATAATCCACTTACTGAATTGATGCAGTCTACATTATATGGATTTTTTTTCAAACAAGTTGGAGAATTCAGCGTCCCAAAATATTAATTTTCTAATACCTGAGTTACAGAGTGTTGCAGTGAAAATAATTTCATAGGCTATATTCTTGCCTCAAAATTAAATTTTGAATTAAAAGGTAGTATCATTATGATAATTTCTTCCCAGTACTACAAAAAGAGTCGAAAGTGGCCGTCAATAAATAAATGGAGTTACTAATTAGTTCATGATTATTTTACAGCATACGTCGCTCTCATTCTTTTGGTATGGTAACGAACTACCGATCGGTAATTGAATGACCGAAAATGTGAAACCTACCGATAAATTTACCGTAGCTGAATCTGTCTAATATTGCTATCATTCTATCAGCCCCCACTGTGTTCCTCTTCTATATACCTCCTATAGACAAAAAGATTCCTCCACAATAATGCCAATGGAATGTTAGTGAGTGCGTCCGTTCGTCGGTTGTGTCGTGGACAGCAAAGCGGGTTGCCTGCCGTCTGTAGAGAGTGATTCCGGGGTAACTGGAGTGCTGTCTAACGTCAGTGGAATTGAAACTATGGCTAACGTCAAATCTTGGGATTGAAATTATGGTTAAAGGCCTAACGTCACTTCTTGAGATTGAAACTATGGCTAGCGTCAGATCTGGGGTTTTAATCTATGGCTAGCGTCAGATCTGGGGTTTTAATCTATGGCTAGCGTCAGATCTGGGGTTTTAATCTATGGCTAACGCCAGATCTGGGGTTTGAATCTATGACTAACGCCAGATCTGGGGTTTGAATCTATGGTTAACGCCAGATCTGGGGTTTGATCTATGGCTAACGTCAGATCTGGGGATTGAAACTATGGCTAACGCCAGATCTGGGGTTTGAATCTATGGTTAACGCCAGATCTGGGGTTTGATCTATGGCTAACGTCAGATCTGGGGATTGAAACTATGGCTAACGTCAGATCTGGGGATTGAAACTATGGCTAACGTCAAATTTCTTAGTTGAAGCCGACTATTATTCGACCCAATAATAGAAACTACGATAAATATATTAGTTTTCTAACGTTTCTATTCATTTTAACAAACTAATTCCACTATGAAAATTATTTTGATTAAAAAATGTACCAAATTGCAATCTAAAATAAAAGCTCAAATACTGATTATGTGATTGTTTTATAAATTATATTTATCAAGGTATTAAAATATTCGGCAAAAATTCATTCATTTAACAGAATACATTTCGATTAACCATTTGTTGTTCTGTAAACCGGTTTTTACACATAGTTTAAGTGATTAAATATTATCACAAAAAACAATAGAGGGTTGGAGTGAATTCTATTATTTTGTTACATTCTTTATCAGATTGATATTTTAAATTGTTAAACACGTAACTTTGTTTAAATGCACGTCTCCATAGCGTGATGCTCAAGTTTGTGTCTCATCATTCTTCTTTTAGTATATCATTGCATGCAGATAAAGAATCTAGTCTGTAAAAAAAGATACCCACAAAAGATTCCCATCTGGGTTACTTCAGCTGATTAACCCGATTGCAATCGTGGAAAAAGTTCTCACCACCTCATCTAATTCCGAATACCTGTGCTTTGATTTTCAAAGGAAACTTTTATATTCTATAAGTGAGAAAGGGTCCCAAGATCTAAATTCAATATCATTATTTACCTTGCATCATTATTAGGAAATTGCAGCGAGATGATATTGAGATTGTATCGGAGAGGTAGGTGTATAGAGAGGTAAAGAAGTTCTACCTGGGAACGCGAAGAAGCGTCCAGATCACCCTGTAGTGCGGAACAAAGCGCTCTATTCATCATGAATTATGTCATGGCGGGAACTCCAAATCGTCCAGTCATGATTTGGAAATTTATTTTGTTTTTTGATCTGATAGCAAGCTATTGTATGTCTTAATTTGAATTCTCCTCCACTGCGACTTGTGGTAGAGTAATCCTCTCTGATCTTCGGGCTTTTGAAAGTTCATCTGGTGCTGACATAGTGTGTCGTTAAGTACTTCGATGAGCGAGTGCCACAACCGTAAATTAGCGAACGGTATTGGTTTGACGTAAAAATGTCATGAGGTTAACTTGAGAAAAAGGATTTACAGTTTTTCAAATAATAGCTAGTACCTATTGGCATTTCAGATTGATTTATTCTTCATACAAATTGCAGATATAACATATAGTTACACAATACTAAGTACTCAAATTAAGTGTATCATGGAGTTTTAATTAGTAATAAATTATTCTTCAACAGCTTTCCTTGACTGCTTTCCAATCAATACTTCAAACATTGAGTTTAACGAAGGTTAAAGAAACCAATTCCTTAACCATTCTTCCTAATTGTATTCTCATATTATTTATTAGTGACTAAGCTAACTAGTTTTGTTTGTAGTTCAAAGTTTGAATAGGTTCCTCCCTTTTAAAAATGACATCATCCTTCATAGTTAAACCCAACACTGACTGACATAGATAGTTTTCAGTCGAAAAATTCCAAAACCTATATTATTTATGTCTTACAACTTCCTTGTGAATTTGATTATTTTATTACCTCTCACATTTCAAAGGAGAGGCTATTAATCTCACACCTTACTTAAATCATTAATAAGACAATTAGTTTTATCTTGAAATCCATCTAACTACCACAATTTATGGCCCTGCCTATATCTCCTTCTATAATCTTTATTGATGACTTCATTCTGCCTTGTTTTCACTAACGAACTTCTACTCCCAGAAACTATTTATGGCCAGTCAATCCATTTCACCGGACTTTATCTGTTTCTTCCTGAAATAAGTCAGATTTGCTTTCTTTTGTGAATAGCTAATTGCCGTTGTTTATGATCTAGGGTGGGTAGCAAGAAGTTGAGAGAGAAGGTAGGTAGTATCTTGTTAGCTAGGTAGGTGCTTATTATGCTGGAATTTATCTTTACTCCTCTGAAATGAGGCAGTTTCGCTTTCTTTTTATGAATGCATAATTGCCGTTCTTTATGATCTTTGGTGAATGCCTAGTTTTTTAAATTGAATTGAGTGAGTGCCTAATTTTGTGAGATGTTTTAAAGTTTAAACTAACTCCTTGTCAGTTTAGTTTTAAAAGAATACCTATTTGTTTTTTTTAATAAGCATTGTGTTCAGATCTAGGTTTAGTGTAAAATCAGGTAGATTTAGTGTAAAATCAGGTAGATTTAGTGTAAAATCAGGTAGATTTAGTGTAAAATCAGGTAGATTTAGTGTAAAATTAGGTAGGTTTAGTGTAAAATTAGGTAGGCTTAGTGTAAAGCTAGGTAGGCTTAGTGTAAAGCTAGGTAGGCTTAGTGTTAAGCCAGGTAGGCTTAGTGTAAAGCTAGGTAGGCTTAGTGTAAAGCTAGGTAGGCTTAGTGTAAAGCTAGGTAGGCTTAGTGTAAAGCTAGGTAGGCTTAGTGTAAAGCTAGGTAGGTTTAGTGTAAAGCTAGGTAGGTTTAGTGTAAAACTAGGTAGGTTTAGTGTAAAACTAGGTAGGTTTAGTTTAAAACTAGGTAGGTTTAGTTTAAAACTAGGTAGGTTTAGTTTAAAACTAGGTAGGTTTAGTTTAAAACTAGGTAGGTTTAGTTTAAAACTAGGTAGGTTTAGTTTAAAACTAGGTAGGTTTAGTTTGAAACTAGGTAGGTTTAGTTTAAAACTAGGTAGGTTTAGTTTAAAACTAGGTAGGTTTAGTTTAAAACTAGGTAGGTTTAGTTTAAAACTAGGTAGGTTTTAGTAAAATATATCAATTAAGCTCCATTTGAGAATGTGAAAAACATAATTTATCTATTTAATAATATAGAGGCTGTATTTGATAATTAGAGTATAGGTAGGTAGGTAGGTAAGTTGTCTCTGCTTAACCATGCGTGTTTATCTATTTAGTAGACACAGCCCAAATGTTTGTGGTTACTTTAATTCCTCCACCAAAGTAGGTAAAATACTTTCCCAATTTCTCATGGTGAGAATACCTTGAGAGGTAACTCCATTAGAATTAGTAAATAATGTGACTAGAGTTCAGATTGCATGGTTGACATCTTTTACTCGCTTGCCAGTCGGAAATGAGTTGAATTTTTGAATGATTTTTATCTCGAATGACAGAGTGAATTTATCAGATTTACTATATGTATGTACAAGATATTTATCATTATTCTGTTACTGCTGTTACAATTGATTTATTTATTGAGAAATGTTTAAAAATCAATTGAATTTAATTAGCTAGTGAATTTACATTTATTTTAATAAATTCCTTTAATTTAATTCTCATTAATGTATTTTCTCTTTACCTTACAGGTGGTTTAGTTCACCTTAATCACCTTCTAGTCACAGTTTACAAGGTAAGCGAAGGGAAAGGTTAACTAGGTAATGTAGTTTTATTGTGCCATTCCTTGTTTAAATTAATATATTTAGATTGCTGCCCTCAGCTGTTTCTTTACTTAATTGTATTTTTGGGATAAAGATTTAGATTTTTTTTTCAATTTCCCAATATTTTATTTGATTAATTTTTGTATATTTATTAATTTTCGAATATTTTTAGTAAATTTGTTCATCGAGTAGGTATTTCAAAAACCTGTCATTAATGTTCGGAAGGATGTGGTTTTCGACCAGTTGTCTGTTCGACATCTTGAATCTTCTTACTGGTAGGCGTGAGTCTAAATCACTTAAGACTTTTAAGTCCGTATTTTGGTTTAAGTCACTTAAGTTTTACAGTATTGTTAACAATCTTATTGTTAACAACCTTATTGTTAACAATCTTATTGTTAACAATCTTATTGTTAACAACCTTATTGTTAACAATCTTATTGTTTACGAGAGTATTCTGTAAACTGATTATTGGTGATTAATTATGGAAAACATTGTTTGAGGTTTAAAATATGGATAGTGATATTATTTATATTTGGATAAATCTGAATATGATATGAAAACATAATAACATAAGATTTAATTACATACAATATATTTCATAGTTCAGTATAACTATTATAACTAATTCCATATATTATTTACCATTCTCCACTACTTCCAAATCCAGATGCAGCCAATTGTTAAAACTCTCCCATGGGTATTTAACAGTGTTAACATTCTTCTCAACAATCACATTGCCATTAACATTCTTGTGACAATATGCATCGTAATTTGATCCTTATGTATTAGTGTAATTGGTGTCCTTTTGTACATCTGTCATGCCACATGTTCTTCATTATTAATTACATTGTGTAGCCATTTGGAAAAAAAAAATATGAGTCTGAAATTTGAAAATTTTTTGGTTCATTTTTGATTTTTTTTTTAAATTTAGATTGAATATTTGTTTTTATTCATTAAAAGTACAGTTAATTTTTTATATAAAAAATATAGACGTTAAATTGAATATAAAATACAAAATATTTTAAGGGCACAAAATTAATTGATTATTCGTTCTTTTTTAAATCAGTTTGTTTTAATGTTTTTTTTTCAATATTTTCTCTAGTGTCAGGTCTTGTGATTTGCGCTAATCCATGCATTGTCAGACTAATCCCTTTAAATCTACAGCAATGCTTCCTAAATTGACTAAACCTTAACGCTAGAAAATATGCAAGGCTTTTATCTTATTTGCTTCAAAGACAAACTTAATCAAATTATTTTGAAAATCCAATAACATTAAAAGTGACAGACTGAATTTTTGTCGAAATATATTACCGTAAAAATTCCATGGTTATTCCAAAGTATTATTTTAAATGATCTGTTTTTATAAATTAAAAAACGTATAGTCTACCGTCTTTCATCGGACATTCCCTATAACAAATCGTACGATAATGTTTGAAATTATAATTTACGTTAAAATACCATCAATATTTACCGTAATGGACAATAACAGACGATCTGCCGATTGTAAATTTACCGACGGGGAAATACTATTTTTTACTAATTTAAATAAATAAATAACTTCAGTAGATTTAAAAATTTTAGAAAATAAACACTCATGCTGTTGACATTTAAATTTTATAATTATCTTCTAGCTTATTCGCCCCCGCTTATATTCGACAAAAAACTGAGCCTTGTTTAATATTCTAACGTTTTATTTTGTATCTAATTGCTTGTGACGCTTATTACGCTAGCCTTTATTAAGTGTGATACGCGGGACTGTTTTATCGCCGTTAAAAACATGAACGGTTCAGTATTTTCTGTAGTTGCTATTATTCGTATTATTTATAAAGTTCATTGTAAAGAAATGTATGTTAATTAAAGATTGTATTGTATTTAGATATTTGCTTTTATTAGGTATTGTAATAAATTACGGTTTGATAAACTAAAATTAAAATAATTTAATGAAAATAATTTTGTTTTTTAAATTTAAAGCGAAAAAACTGTAATTTAAATATACCTTCTTAATACTGTGTATTATTCAATATAATGTAGTATAAAATCCAATTTTCTTATTCTATATTTATTATCTACATGACCATCTATGTTGTTTTTTCTAGCTGTTCAAGTATGAGTATTTTTACATCATGTTCATCTGAATTTATAATGTAAAGCCCATGCTTAAAGCCACCTTATTAACAACCCCCTGAGCATTCGAAAAAATATCAAATTTGTACATAAAGGAAGCACGTAAATTCAATACCGATAGTGTGCTTTCAAGCCATCACAGGCATTTTTAAATCGTACTTATCGATCACTGTGATATAAATTATGTTGCTTTAAATTTAAAAAGCTTGGCAGTTTTTGTTTCATGTAGATCTTGTTTGATAAACGGCTTAAACATTGATTTTAAAAAGTTAAATCTTAAAAAATTTATAGAATGCTAAATATTGAATTTAGAAATTAATGAATTTCTCTCATTTTTAATAACTGGGGTTGTGACAATATGCAAATAAAATCATAGATCTTAAGAATATCATAGAAGAAATGAAATGGTATCGAGTACTATATAAGCCTGGTTCAAAACGATCAAATAGTCTTTAATTCTCTCCGTCTATTATATTTCCAGGATCTGAGATTTTAAACGCATATTGTCACAACCCTATTACTAACCTACTGAAATTTATCATCATGTTTTTAAATCGCATCTGAGATAATTGTTCCGTTATCCTTCATAGATACTTGCATATTTACTCGTTCTATGATATTTCTGTGTAGAACATATACGATATGTGTTCTTATCATAGATGCTATTTTTACAGCAGTATATTGGTTGTAACAGGAGCTTAGTAGACACCGCTTCATTGTACTAGGATAACCAGATGTATCATATTCTCTGTAGGGTCCGTTCTGAGATATCGAGCAGCTCCACATTGCCGATCATATAAAGAACGGAAATTACATTCGCATGATCGAAAATGTGGATCTGTTCGATATCTCAGAGCTTACACTATATTTTACTCTGATATGTTATGTGGATATACTTAGGGTTGTGACAATATGCTTTTAAAATCATAGATCCTGAAAATATTATAGACGGAGAGAATTAAAGAGTATTGAATGGTTCTACACCAGCGGTATATAGTATTCGATACCATTTCATTTTGTCTATTTTTAAGATCTATGATTTTCGAAGCATATCGTCAGAACCCTACATATGTTCCTATACAGCTAGCATGCTATACTGTGCGTGTTATACTTTATTGCATTAGAACATTTAGTACACTGTTTATTTATTTACATGGTGATAAGGATTCTAGTGAAGCGTGCACGGATTCTCTTAATAATTAGATTGTGTTTCTCGATGTAAACTCTTTTACATGACTTCCTTTATAAGAAACTGTAGAGCTATATTATAGATTTGTATGTATGAATTTAAGAATGTATGTAACACTGTTTACTTTTTTCTTGTTTTTATATTGAATTTTCATGAAAATCCACATTTTTTTCCTTGCCTAGAAGTGTTTTATTTTTACATGCTTGAAGAGTCTAACTAGTTCTTTTTTTCGTTTATTTTTATATAAAAGCATTTATTGTAAAATGTTTTCTTTGTATCTTCTTACACTCTTCAATAAACTATAGTTTTATTCGTATTTATAGTCAGTTCGGTGATTAAAGAATTTTTCTACGATATTATATTTTACGAATAAGTGCGATGAATATTTACCGCGGTATATTATTCATGGCAGCACGTGCAAATATACATTGTATGATGATTTATTATTTCAAACAAGTAATTAGTTACCTATTATAGTGTAATATGTTTGCTCTAGACATACAATTATTATGTTTAACAAGTCTTCGTTATTTGATCTCAATTATAGCGAACAAAAATATAACCGCAGAACCTTGTCTGGTTATACAGGATATGTAGATATATCTAGTATCTAGTTAATTCCTATGTTACTGATTATAAATATCCTTGTTAGATATCAAATGTATTTATATTATATATTACATTTTAATGATAAAAATGGATTTTTTTTTTAACGAGGAATATTTTAAATATCATATTTTGTAATTAAATCAACCCTCTTATTATTTGATAGTATAAGTTATAATAATATATACTAATTAAACAAAACTCTATTAAATGGAAATATGTTAACGTACTATAATATCCTGTAATTAAGTTGTACAAGAAAATAATTCATACACTACTCTAAATTTCGCCACAAGGTCTCTACTATACACACCGTTACTAACATATGTATTATTTAATATCAATCGCATGTAAATAACAGCACTCTATAGTTTTGTAGCTGATAGTACCTTAGCAGTTTCGTCACTGATATAAATAAACTATGGGTACAACCGGTAAAATAAATATGTACTTTATATAATTATCATATTTATTAATTAGGGTAAGTTACGAATTATCGGTCAGTACTACATCTTCGGTCATATTAGAAAAAAACAATATAAAAAATATTATTAGTTCACAGTGCTATCTAATAATATTTTTTTTTCTAATATGACCGAAGATGTAGTACTGAACAATAATTCGTAACTTACCCTATAGTTAGTTAGTATAAATAGGTAGCATATACATGAGCGTGCTCAATGGTATCTCTAACCATATGAACTCCTTAATACAAACATATTTATTTTTCTTAAGATATTTAATCGAGATTTAGCGTGTGGCTTCGTTGAACTTAATTGATTTGACTTTCATTCTTTTTGTGCATTGTTTTAAAACACTTGTACCAAGGTAAAGGGTGTTGAGATTGAAATAGATACTTCCTCGTATTTATCTAAATACATGCAAAGGAGATTTTGGTAAATCGTGTACGACGTTATCGCACCATCTTATCGTAGCCTTGAGACGATATCAGTGAGTCGTGACGAAGATTGGGAGTAAATACGACTATAGATACGGACAATGAATTCTAGTGACGATTGCTTGATCCGGATTGCGCTGACGATTGAAGTTGATTGTGTTGAGTCATTGACGATTGGTGCTGATTGTATTGACGATTGGTGTTGATTGAATTGACGATTGGTGCTGATTGTATTGACGATTGGTGCTGATTGTATTGACGATTGGTGCTGATTGTATTGACGATTGGTGTTGATTGAATTGACGATTGGTACTGATTGTGATGACGATTGGTACTGATTGTATTGACGATTGGTACTGATTGTATTGACGATTGGTACTGATTGTATTGACGATTGGTACTGATTGTATTGACTATTGGTACTGATTGTATTGACGATTGGTACTGATTGTATTGACGATTGGTACTGATTGTATTGACGATTGGTACTGATTGTATTGACGATTGGTACTGATTGTATTGACGATTGGTACCGATTGTATTGACGATTGGTACTGATTGTATTGACTATTGGTACTGATTGTGATGACGATTGGTACTGATTGTATTGACTATTGGTGTACTGATTGTGATGACGATTGGTACTGATTGTGATGACGATTGGTACTGATTGTGATGACGATTGGCACTGATTGTGATGACGATTGGTACTGATTGTGATGACGATTGGTACTGATTGTGATGACGATTGGTACTGATTGTGATGACCATTGGTGCTGATTGTGATGACGATTGGTACTGATTGTGATGACGATTGGTATTGATTGTGATGACGATTGGTGCTGATTGTATTGACGATTGGTACTGATTGTATTGACGATTGGTACTGATTGTATTGACGATTGGTGCTGATTGTATTGACGATTGGTACTGATTGTATGTACGATTGGTACTGATTGTATTGATGATTGGTGCTGATTGTGATGACGATGACATGATATAGTTGAGAATTCAATATATTATAATTATATATTATTTAAATATATTTACTATTTATTTTTCTATACCATTACTAGTTGTACTAATTTATTTTATAATAGCTTTACCAATGACTGTTTTAATGTTACAATACGTGTTTTAATGTTACAATACGTGTTTTAATGTTACAATACGTGTTTTAATGTTACAATACGTGTTTTAATGTTACAATACGTGTTTTAATGTTACTATACGTGTTTTAATGTTACAATACGTGTTTTAATGTTACAATACGTGTTTTAATGTTACAATACGTGTTTTAATGTTACAATACGTGTTTTAATGTTACAATACGTGTTTTAATGTTACAATACGTGTTTTAATGTTACAATACGTGTTTTAATGTTACAATACGTGTTTTAATGTTACAATACGTGTTTTAATGTTACAATACGTGTTTTAATGTTACAATGCGTGTTTTAATGTTACAATGCGTGTTTTAATGTTACAATGCGTGTTTTAATGTTACAATGCGTGTTTTAATGTTACAATGCGTGTTTTAATGTTACAATGCGTGTTTTAATGTTACAATGCGTGTTTTAATGTTACAATGCGTGTTTTAATGTTACAATGCGTGTTTTAATGTTACAATGCGTGTTTTAATGTTACAATGCGTGTTTTAATGTTACAATGTGTGTTTTAATGTTACAATGTGTGTTTTAATGTTACAATGCGTGTTTTAATGTTACAATGCGTGTTTTAATGTTACAATGCGTGTTTTAATGTTACAATGCGTGTTTTAATGTTATAATGCGTGTTTAAATGTTATAATGCGTGTTTTAATGTTATAATGCGTGTTTTAATGTTACAATGCGTGTTTTAATGTTACAATGCGTGTTTTAATGTTACAATGCGTGTTTTAATGTTACAATGCGTGTTTTAATGTTACAATGCGTGTTTTAATGTTATAATGCGTGTTTTAATGTTATAATGCGTGTTTAAATGTTATAATGCGTGTTTTAATGTTATAATGCGTGTTTTAATGTTACAATGCGTGTTTTAATGTTACAATGCGTGTTTTAATGTTACAATGCGTGTTTTAATGTTACAATGCGTGTTTTAATGTTACAATGCGTGTTTTAATGTTACAATGCGTGTTTTAATGTTACAATGCGTGTTTTAATGTTACAATGCGTGTTTGAATGTTACAATGCGTGTTTGAATGTTACAATACGTGTTTTAATGTTACAATACGTGTTTTAATGTTACAATACGTGTTTTAATATTACAATGGCACTGGAGTGGAATTAAAATATGAATAATTTAATGACGGACGCACACTAATCTAATTAGTGGAAATTATTTAATGTAGCTATACACATTAGTCAATAGTCATCAATATTAGATGTGTGGTATGTATGATGGTGCTGTGTGATATATGTATTTTCCTGTGTACTTGTGTATCTGTTTAATTAAATATTTGACTTTGACCTGTTTTTTTTACTTCAAAAGATAATTTTTTATATATGATTTTTTTTAATGATTAATTTTAAATAATTTTTTTTAATGATTAATTTTAAAGAATTTTTTTTCAAGTTATACTCAAGAAATGAATATATATTACACATTAAAAGATGAGTCAATAATAAGATTTCCCCTGCGTATTATAGTTCGTATTTCATATTTTTTTAAGTAATATTTTTTTAACTAAATAAGGAAATGAGTGAAATAACTGAATATTATTTCCAAACACTGTTATTTCTCGTGATGTTTTCGACACATAAACACTCTGCCATGTCACGAATCACGATGCTAAGAGTCTAGTGAAGTATCTAGTTAAACTAGTTAAATTATACTATTCAGTACACTGTGAATGATGTCTCAACATTTTTTTCCATTTCCCTTTTTATTTATTTCAAGATGTTCAAATTTGTTTAAATACCTACAATATATATTTAGTTTTAATGCAATTATTTAAATTACTTTTTTTATGATAATAGCTTTTCTGCATACATGAGCATTGCCTTTGTTCGTGGAGCCACTTTCCTTTCTGACTGCTTTTTATAGATCCCTTGCATTTAATTTCCTTTTGACGTCAGCTATATGGCCTTTGGTTCCAAATAGACGTTAAACCTCTAAAATAGTTAAGAATAAAGCGTTATTTAGTGAAAAAAAAAAAACATTCGACCATTCGCACCCAAGCTACTTTTTTCCAAGGGTCACTTTATCACATAGCTATTTACGATGCAGCCGGCCCTTGAAACTTGTAAAAATACAACCCGATGTGTACTATCAGAGAAAAGAGTCACTGTGATGATGTACTATCAGAGAAAAGAGTCACTGTGATGATGTACTATCAGAGAAAAGAGTCACTGTGATGATG